>JAOTOM010003622.1:0-171135 GCA_034440615.1 Ashinkailepas kermadecensis
ATGTAAGCGCAAGTACACGTAAGCGCAAAGTACGTAAGCGCAAATGTACGTATGCGCAAATGTACGTAAGCGCAAAAGCGATTCTAGGACAAATGTACGTAAGGACAAATGTACGTCAAGATAAATGTACGTCAAGACAAATGTACGTATGGCAGATGTACATCAGCAAATGTACGTATGCACACAATTATGTACGGGAGATGTGCGTAAGTGCAGATATACGAAAGTGCAAAAGTGCGTATGGCAGATGTACGCAAGAGCAAATGTACGTCTGGCAATAGTAAGTAAGTAAATGTGGGGACGAGTGGTCTAGGGGTAAGATGTTCGTCTCACAATCGAAAGGTTGTGAGCTCGAGTCTCACCTGTCGCTACTCTTCGCCCGCGACCAATCGGCGTGAGAGATTGGCGACGCTACATGAATCAACGGTCGGCGTGTCGTAAAACCAATAACCAACCACGTAAGTAAATGTACGTGAGCGCAAATGTACGTAAGGGCAAATATACGTATGTACAAATGTACGTAAGTGCAAAAGCAAGTCAGCGTAAATGTACGCATGCACAAATGTACGTAAGCACAAAAGTACGGGTACAAGAAAAAGTACACAAAAACTCAAATATACGTGATTGATTTGGGTTTTAGGGCACATCGACCATGGTAGGTCATTTAGCGCCCATCAAATATACGTAAGCGCAAATGTACGTAAGCGCAAAAATACGTCAGCGCCAATGTGCGTAAGCGCAAATGTACGTGGGCACAAAAGTACGTAAGCGCAAATGTACGTATGCGCAACTGTACGTACGTGCAAGAGTATGTCAGCGAAAATGTACGTATGCACAAATGTATGTAAGCGCAAAAGTACGTGAGCGCAAATGTACGTTTGAGCCAATATACGCTGGTGCAAATGTATGTACATGGAAGAGTACGTACGAGCAAAGATGCTTCAGTGCAAATGTATGTGTGTCTGTACGTATGTAATGTATGTCATACATACACAAGTATGTATGTCAGAGCACGTACATTGATATCATTCGCACATTTGGTCTTGCATACTTTTACGTTTACGTACGCTTACGTACAATTTGCGTTTACGTACACTAGCGCATACGTACATTTGCGCTTACGTACATTTGCGCATACGTACATTTGCGCAAACGTACTTTTGCGCTTACGTACATTTGCGCATACGTACGTTTGCGCATACATACTTTTGCACGTGCGTACATTTGCGCTTACGTACATTTGCGCTTACGTACATTTGCCATACGTACATCTGCGCTTACGTACAATTTCCATACATACATCTGCGCTTGCGTACATTTGCTTGCATACATTTGCGCACATACATCTGCCATACGTACATTTGCTTTACATACATTTGTCCGGTTACCATTGGGGCACCCATCTGTTTGTGAGGCATCCTTGTAGGATGGTATCTCCATATTTCATGCAGTACTCCTCACTAAACACTTGTCCCTGACGTGTGTCCTAAATGCACCATACTTTCCTCAATCATGGGTAGGGGGTCGGGTGCCCAGGTTAGCTTTCCTCTCCTTTACAGAGTTCCTAGATGCTCCTCTGCACCATTCCTCCCCGTGGTGCGTTTCATCGTTCCCCTCTGCAACGTTCCACTGCAGAGGGGAACGCTGCAGAGCGAAGTCTTAGTCTCCCTGGCTATGCGTGCACCTCTTCCCTTTTACAGGCTCGAAGTTGCACCTCTGCAGCATTCATCCCCCGGGTTTGCTTCTGCAGTCCTCCTCTCCTGTGTGCCTCTGCAGCCCCTGTGTCCTGTCCTGAGTGCACTGTTCCTTCATCATGTGTGCACCTATGTAACTTTCTCCTCTTTTGTTTTAGTGTGCCAGAATGTGTATCGGCAGCATTCCTCGCCCGTGGCTCGTTTCCGCACTTCTCTCATTGTGACATATATCCCTCAACTTGCTGTGATGTTATCAATCCAGTTACTTTATTAAGGTGTGACATGTCAGTATGTATGCAGCCTGCTCGGACAATATCATACTTTAACCTTTACAGTTGTTCAGTTTCATTACATGTTTTATTATGTTGTATTGCATGTTGCCAATCTTACAGATATAACGGCAGTTTTGCTGAATTTTCACATGGCTTCAAGCCATTAAAATTGTGGTAGCATGCTCTGCCCTGCTTCTGAACCATTCTAATGAACACAGTGCGTTTCTTATAATACATGCCTTTTGTTTTCGTGTGCGAGAAGATTCATGTGTGTTCCAATTATGGGAACTGATGCAAACATGATACTAAATGGCACAACTGTAATATTTTGCTGAAATTTCCAATGACTCCCAGATGTGTTGAAATTGTGGAGCCATGCAATGCATTCATGCACCTCAAGGCCCTGCCTCTGAGCCACCCTACTGATCACGAACGTTTCCTGTGATGCATGCCAATTGTTTTCGTTTTCGCTGGTCTCGTTTTGGAGGGGAATTCCCTCCCCTCCATAAGACTGCATTTTTCACCTTAAAAACTGCCTGGCAAGGACAAATATGCTTCCTTCAACATTGGCTTCTGCTCGGAGGTTGTCGTGGCTCTGATCCCTTATGCCACATGTTCTTTCACCTGTAGTTGTACTGCAAGCCATGTAGCCAGGTGTGCAGCATTTTGTTTATCAGCTGCCCAGGTATTACTAAATCCACCCAAATATAAATAAAAATGTAAGTAAGAAAATGTCACCAATGATGTCCTATGGCATTCCGTAGCTGGGCTAGTAAACAGATGGATCATTGTTGTGATTCCTATTGACATGACTGGAATCAGAGTAGAGCAAACCAATACTGGGGTTTCTTCGATTCTCCAATGTTTGGGTGGTGATGCGCCTTCAGAGTGTGGTTTGAATACAGTCTATAGACTGTATATCACCATTGGGACCTTAGAGAATCTAATGCATCCTGAGGTTTTATTTGTTGTTTTCCTCTGTGATGCAGAGCTTCATCTTTTCATTCAATTTCTTGGCTAATGGTGTACAGTTGTGGAGAAGATGCAGAAATATATTGCTTTTCAAGATTCAAGGGTTGGATGCAAAGATGTAAGGGCTTTATATTTTGCAAGGCCATGGTGCCCTTCACCATCCACTCAGCAGGTGACTTGTACATAAAGATCAAGCGGGGTGCCTACCGAGGAGGTAAAACTGTAGCTCTCGTTTCAAAATATAGTTGTTTTCCAGAAAAGATGTATTCAAATTGCAGGATATAACGAATTGCCGTCGGCGGTGCGAGAACTGTCGTCTACCTGTGTCACGATTGCATTGATAAATGATTCGTGAAATATGGTGGAATATACCACTTACTGAATACTGAGTCGACATCCTTCCGAAATAAGTATCGACATCGTGCTTCTTGGTGCGTGCTTGTGAAGTTGTCATGCCTCGTTTCTAACAGTATCTCGTTTATTACTATATCATGCTTATGCTCATCATAACGGATCTGGGATCGTGATAACGAACATCCCGTAGTGCAATTCCTGGTAAAGGGATTACACTTGATTCCTGGATAGCACCCATGATGTGCTATGTTGTATAATATCAGTTTATAGCATAAGCATTTGTATCGTTATCGTTGATATCGGTATTCTCAAATTAGGTACCTTTCAAAGCACGCAAAATAGTTATATGTATGTATTGGTCTCAAAACTTGATTTTAATGACAGAAGTATATTAGACGCCATTATTTCCATGTCGGTTCCGACATCCTGTTGTACTCGTTTCGACATTTCACACCTATCGAGAAATCATTATTTTAACACTGCACGATTGTGCCAGTGTCATTATTCTGCTATCAATAGCCCCATACATTTATGATCTTTATTGGTGCAATTCTCACGGTGTGGTGCTGTTTACCGATGCACTTTAATCCCATTTAGAGACTCTGTTTCACTACGGCCCTTGAGTCATTTCACCCATCAAAACAATTTATTCAGGAGATCCTAACTCGTCTAACAGCATTGGGTAGAGCAGGTAAAATGATTGTCCTCCGTTGGGTACTGAGTCATACCGGTATCACAGGCAACGAGCTGGCCGACGCTGCTGCAATGCGTGCGACACGCATTGTAGCACGCTCGCAGTCACGTAGGACTCGAGCTTTGCCCCTCCCCGCCAGAGATTACTGCTCAGGAGTATCTGCTTTTCTTCAAGGCAAGTGGCAAGAAAGTCGAAATTTTCAGGTTCTGAGCAAGTCCCGATCTGTGAAGCCAGGTTTGGCACCATGGTTGTCGTTGCTGAATGAGGTATAGGAGAGAAGGTGATTCTAGCACTCATGCGAATATGGTACTCACGCCACACCCTGGTGCCCTTCGAGAAGGCCACGATGTCCCCGATATGAAGCATTTGACAGTTGGGGACAAGCTGTTTTCTTGCTCCAACTTCTGCTACATGACCAATTCAGTCGATGTTGCCTGAAGCCCAAATAATTTGCTCCAACTTCCTCGAAGGACGAAGACGTTTCTTCGGTATCGACTTGTACGAAACGTCATGCTATAATGTTTTAGGTGGCAATTCGGAGGTCGTTCAGACAGGCAAAATATATCGGTGTATGTCAGTCTCTCAGGCCACGTAATTTATCTCTTCCAAAATAGTTGCATGATGTCATGTGAATGTTGTGAAAGAACCACAGAGTGGCGCTACATAACCACTGGCAGTTGATGCGTCCCTAAGTGGGGTCTCGCCCCGCAGTGAGGTCAGCCTCGTTACTCGGCCGGCCAGGGAATTGGCGTTCCCTCGGGGTAACACAGCCGCTCCGATAAGGGGTGTGGAAACACGTAGGTGCTTCCGGGGACACACGTAGTCTCCATCGTCCATCCCTCTCTTCAAATTCCAGTATCCACCCCGTGCCAGCGACCCTTTGTATGTCTTTCATCCAACCATGCAACACCAACCCCTCCCTTGTCACGAGCAGGTAGGCCAGCTTCCCCTGGCCTACCCGTCCACACAGTTTTATCGGTGTAGTCGCGCTTCCTCGGCCCGTCCCCCGGGGTTGACGGAGTCCTGGAGACTGAGGTCCCCCGTCGCATGGTGCTAGTTGCGACGGGGGACCAACACGCCTCTTTGGTCCCGATATCCCGATATGGCATCGAACACCAGCCGCCCAAATATGGACGCGTATTAGCAGGATCGCGGGAAAATTCTCGTCTGCTCCACTACCTATCTTGCAGGTAAGAGATAAAATAATTTCTGACCCCTCTGACGTCGCAAATGAGATTTGACGTGCACTATCAGAGCGTAGCCGAGAGGGAAGCTCGGATCCACAATTTGTTCGTCACCGAATTCGCCATGAACGGTCCACCATATATTTTTATACATCCGAGATACTCCCAAATAACGCGCCGTTCACCGAAGCTGAGCAGATTTCCGCCGTTAATGCCCTGCGAAGTGTATCTGAGGGCCCCGATGACGTGCATAACGATATGCTGAAACACCTGCCTTCCAGTGCGCTCCAAGTGCTCCTATAAATTTCCAATCGGCTATGGGAAAGTGGATGCTTTCCATCCTCATGAAGAGACAACAGTAATACCGATCCTGAAGCCTGGCAAGAGCGGATTTGATCCATTACACTATCGACCTATCGCGCTCACATCATCACTGTGCAAACCCATGGAGAGGATGATGAACGTTCGCTTAATGTGGTTTTTGGAACATTCATTTTTACAAACATTTTTACAACATTTTTACAAACGCGCAGTGTGGTTTAATTTTTTTTAATACGGTGTACAGTTGACCATATTTTATCCCTGTACACAGTAATACGAACTGAGTTTCAGCGCAAACGACACGTTGGCGCTGTGTTCTTTGATATTGAGGGCGCTGGTGATACGACTTGGCGCCACTGCATTCTTCTGAAAGTTTGTATGCACGATATACGTGGAGATGTGTACATTTACCAAAAACTTCTTAGCCGATCGATCCTTCTGCGTCCGAGTGAGCAATCGGCTCTCAGGTCGATACCCACAGATTAACGGTGTGCCCCAGGGCAGCGTTTTGAGCGTACCGTTGTTCGGAATTACGATAAACGACATCGGTGACAACCTCCCACCGACCATCGGGCGATCGCTGTTTGTGGACGACTTTCTTTATCTGGTGTCTGGCTTCGAAGGTCTCATCCATGGGAAGGCAGCTCCAGTCGGCCGTCACATGACTACAGCGATGGAGTACTGCTAATGGGTTTCGCTTTTCGACTGCTAGCACTGTCTGCATCCATTTCTGCCGGCGGCGACAGTGCTGTCCGGACATGTCGCTCAGCCTCTACAGAGAGGCCATCCCATGCAAATCCGTGGTTTGCTTCCTCGGAGTGCACTTCGACACGCGACTTACGTACAGAGAACATTTTAAAGTCCTGCGTGAACAGTGTTTTATATCTATGAACATCTTAAAATGTATATCTCGTACTACCTATGGGGCGGACAGGAGAATCCTACTTCTCATATATCGATCTTTGATACGCTCAAGACTTGCCTACGCTAGCTTTGTGTATGACTGTGTAAGCGATTCAGCCAAGCGTACTCCGGACACCATACAATACTCGGCTCTGCGTATTGCAACTGGAGCATTCCGCACCTCGCCAACAGCGAGCCTCCTTGTTGAGACAAATGAACCATCGCTCGCCATGCACCGTCAGATGCTAGGCACGCGGTATGCTATCAAGCTGGCACAATTTCCAGACTATCCCACATATCAAGCGGTCTTTTCACCCTACACCTTACGTTTGTTTCAACACAGACGGTCTCCACACTTGAATCCGTTCTGTGTAAAAATTCGAGAACTACTGCAAGATAGTGGGATCACGCTACGGGGTGTTCTCCGAACAACACCGATCAGAACTCCCCCATGGGAATTGACCTCTCCAAATGTTGATCTTTTTATAGCTGAGACCCGCAAACAAAGTACTATATGCTTAGAATTGCAAGCACGAGCTCTAGAGACCATCCAGTCGTACGAGGGGTATACAGCCACGTATACCGATGGTTCTAAAACAGATACAGTCGATAGCGCATTTGTATGTGGTAACACTAATCGGGGTTTTACGCTTCCACCACATGCATCCGTTTTCACAGCAGAACTGGTGGCTATTTCCAAGGCTCTCTCTTTTATCCAGGTTTGGGACGAGGACCTAAACCTGATATTGTCTGTTTCTCTCAGCAGTCTTTTGGCCCTGAAGCGTTTTTACCCTAACCTAACCCTCTCATACAAAACATCTTGATGCTCATTTCCTCCTTAGCTCAGGAGGGGACAAGTGTGGTACTGTGCTGGATCCCAAGCCACGTGGGAATCGTTGGAAACCTGCTCGCCGACGCAGCAGCCAAACGCTCGACGAATGCACGATACACGCGTCAGTTGCCACTCCCTGCAAGAGACTTTTACCCAAGTATATCTGCTTACCTGCACAACAAGTGGCAGTCTTCCTGGGATGCTGTCCTGGCCAACAAACTGAAAGTGTTAAGACCTCGCTTGGGTGCATGGCAGTCTCGCTCGCGACGATGGAGGCGTGAGGAAATGATCTTGTGCCGCCTACGTCCAGGACACATATTTTACACACCGCTACCTTATATGCTCGGAAGAACGACCAGCCTGTCCACGTTGCGGCGACAACCTGTCTGTGGCCCATATTCTTAGCATATGTCGTCATCTTGAAACGGAACGTCGCCGCTTCTTTGGAACCCCATCGCCCATCCTGGTGGAACTACTGGGCGACGGTTCACACTATGTCGCTGAACTCTTCCTATTCCTTTCTGCGGTTGGATTTTACGTGGTGTACTCACACCAACAAAGGAAGCATACGGACGCTAAAACATCGCAAAATACCGTCACTATGAAATGCGCTAACGTGTTGTGACCCCCAGTCCTCTCATCTACTCGACGCCGATACGCTCACACCTGGTTTGACTGACGAAGTTATGGGCGCTGTATAACCTATGCAGTTGATGCGCCCCTAAACCCAAATATTAACAAGGATGCGTCCCTAAGTGAAATAATCCAGTCAATCAGCCCCTGTTTGAAACTATTCTGGGCCAAACACACAGCAGTTGTGATCATGTCCGGTCAGTGTTGCATAAATTGTTGCCCATGGATGTTAATTTGATCAGACTGTGCACAACTTTGACGTCATACTCTATTTTGCCGGTTAAAAAATCAATTCGCCTTCCCAGACAAAATGAGCACAAGCTAAGTACGCATTTTTCCGCAGGAGTCGTGCATCAGTAGCGCCTAATAGCGCCAGCAGTTGAGCGGGTAACACGACAGCCGACACGGCTATTCTGGCCGCGTGTAGGTTGTCTTGTGTTTTGTGTCGGGCTGTGACGTGTATTTGACGTGACAGTTAGTTAGTTAGTTGCCAGTTAGACGACCAGTTAGTTACCCCGGCGGACACCGTCGCCTTGACTGCACCACCACAATTATTTATTTACCCGTGTTATTGCTGCGTAACACGCGGCGACCAGCCGGTCGACCAGTCGTCGCGTTACCGCGCCGCCCCGTGTGTACGACCCGGTCGCGGTGACGACGGCCCAACGCTGGACCGGTGCACGCGTGTCAGCGTGTGTGTGTATTCCGCAGCGTGCCCAGTCGAGCGGATCGGCGACATGACCGCCGGCACCAGCGACGGATCGGTGGCCGTCGAGGCGCGCCAGAACGGCCACTCGCAGCCGGCGCACATCGACGCCGACATTGACGCCGACATCGACGCCGACGCCGGCGCCGGCGATGGCGACGGCGCCGACAAGGCTGCCGACGCTCCCGCCGAGCCGGCCCCCGACACACAGACGTCGTCCGACAACGGTGAGTGTGACGCGGCTCCTCGAGCTGGTCTTCGTCGGGTGTCATAGGTAATCACGCAATATTGAAAGAGGTTAAAGAGGCAAAACAGCATAGAACATTTCGGGTATACATTGTTGATGTTTGCTAACCGAGATGGTAAGTTCACCGTGTAATCACAGAACTTTAACATCGCTTATTATGCATGGATATTATTTAGGATGTGTATTATTTTCTCCCTTAGTATCTCAAATATGTGGATGTTTGAGATGCATTGGAGACTTCATGTCGGATGCCATTAACTTCATGACGAATCAGCTGATGCAGTGCAGCTTAGCCTTTATTAAAAAAAAAGCGGTGGGAAGTTAGGAATTGTGCCATGGTCTGTGAGGTGAAATATGAGATGCAACATTAATTAAAGAAGTAAAAAGAAGCTAAGTTAGGTCTCAGTCTCCAGCTAAAATGCATATTTTCATGACATCGGTACTTGACAACATTTCAAAACCTGACAAGCCCATCACACTGATGGGTTTGCCATGTTTAACTTTGTTTTCAATATATTGAGGTGAATGTTTGTCTGTTTGGACACACGTCGGTTCCGCTGCGCCAGGGCCTGTCTCGAAGTGATTCGGCACAGGTTAAGTCCACGTTGAACTGGTCTCCCCCGATTTGTTCCCCGGCCTCGAGTCGGCCTCCGCCGGCCTCCCTGGCCACGAAGCGGGCTCTGTCGGGAGCGGTTTCACCAGCCCAGTTTGGCAGTCCGCTGTCGCGGCGGCGAAACCCGCCTGTGAAACCGGAAGTAGAGCCCATTTCGGCCCATTCCAGTCTCCTCAGTTTTTTAGCTTGCAACTTTTGCATCTATCCTTAACGTTGCCGGTGTGGATATACAGTGAAACTGCAGAGGTTTGAGAGCCAGCCTCAATGACCTCTTAGCCATTGTACACTGACGAGTACCACTAGCGGTTTGTTTCCAAGAGACTAAGTTCTCACGTGGTGCACATTTCCACCTTAAACATCTGGTCTGTATTGGGTAGGGATGTTGCTGCTCGCACTTCGGGGCATGTCGAAGTGCCGTATTGCCGTTCACGACTCGGTCCCCATTGAACGCACTTCAGCCTGTCACTTGAAATATTCAGGATGTCTGCTCGGGTGATAATGTACCGTCGTGTCGTTACCATAGGCAGCACATACCTACCGCCGGACGAATTATTTCCACTTCCTGAGCTGTCGCAAATGGTGGGTCTGCTCACGCCACCGGTGAGGATTTCGAAGATGGACACACATCCCAAAGTCAGCGGGTTTTGATGTTTTGTATTGTTCCAATGCATTAGCATACGCTAGGTAACTAACCTATTCCGTTTTATAAATGCCGCTGGCCTTGTGACGCTGGACAAAATCGCCTGTAATGCTTCTGCTCCAGTGACGCTGCACATAATCGCCCATAACGCTGCTGTCCTAGTGACGTTGGACATAATCGCCCACATTGCTGCTGGTCTAGTGACGCTGGACACAGTGGCCCACAATGCTGCTGTTCTGGTGACGCAGGACGTAATCGCCCATAATGATGTTGGCCTAATGACGATGGACACAACGGCCCATATTGCTGCTGGCCTTGTGATGCTGGACACAATCGCCCATATTGTTGTTGGCCTAGTGACAGTGCTGGCCTCATGACACTGGACACAATCGCCCAGGTTTAAGAGCTGGCTGATGTGTGGGTATGGGTTCATTTCAGTGCTGACGGGTGTTGCTGGAGAACTTCAGATAATTTTTGATCCAGCAATAGGCTTATGGTAACAAGCAGAAAAGCACTTGGAAAACACCACCCTCAAAAATGCTACCTGGAGCTATCTGAAATCTCGCGATCATCCAGTACTGCTGGTACTTGTGCTCAGGACTCCACACTGTCCACCAGCTTTGCCATTTTTTATAGTTTTTATATTTATTTCACTGGGAACATCCTAGGGTAACATTTATGATCATCTTCTCATAATACATCGATGGACAAATCAAGGTAAGGCAACGCACTGCTTCTTATTAAATGTAACCCTCCTACCCATAGCAATCAATTCCTCTATCTTCCTGTCATACAGATGCCATGTTTTCAAAATTGCAATACTACGATACGAACCGGCACATATAATACGCTTTCCTACGATAACAACATGACTCACGAAAGCATTCCTATGCAAACCCAATACAACCTCTTTTTTCCAAACATAAAGTTTCCCCCCCCGACGAGGCACCACCTTTCCATGGTGAGGGGATTGCGTGCCCCAATGATCCGGCGACCATCTTACCGATGAGGGGTGAGACTAAGAGTGTCTCACTCGTCCTTCCATCGATACGCTCCCATTCTAATGTCCATCTCATCTCAACATCCATGTCCTTCACCTGTCCCTGCAATACCAACTCTCCCTACTATGAGCAGGTAGGACAACTTCCCCGGTCCTGTCCACCAGCTCAGTTTTATCGGGGTAGTCGCGCCTCCTCGGCCCGTTCCCCGGGGTTGATGGAGTCTTGGAGGTTGAGGTCCCCCGTCGCACGGCGCTAGTTGTGACGGGGGACCAACACACCTCTTTGGTCCCGATATCCCGGAGGGGCGGGCGGGCCAAGTGGCTGGTCGCCTCGGGCCGGAGGCCTGGGATTCTTCCCAGTGTCTGCCGGCCCGGCCAGCTGGGGTCAAGGGGTGGGCGGCGCTGTTAGTGCGGTCGGGGTGGTGTGTCTCTCTCTCTCCCGGCCGTACGAAGGCGGCGCCTGCCCCGTATAGCTCTTCTGGCGCCTGGCGTCCTCCCGTCAGCGGGACACAGGTGTCCACCCAGTAGGGCCCCTATGCGGTGGGGCGCGAGAAGAGCCGAAAACCATCTCACTACATGGCATCTCCAAACCATAAAACTCCTCCTGGTCCCTCGAGTAGGGGCCAGACCTTTCTCCCACCCACCACCGGCGGAAGAATGCATAATCCGGCAAGCAGCAGAAATATTGCTACCAATACCCCACGTATCCTCATCATCCGAGGATTGACTAAGAATCTTACGGCGTTGTCCCCTTTCCAGAGACGTGATGGGTGTGACACACTTGGCAAAGTTGTACGTTGTGAAAAAGCTGAAGGATGGATGTTGGAAGTAGAATTCGCGGTGGCACAGGAAGCGGAGAGAGCGTTAACGAGCTGTGAGTTCGTATACGGTGTGCGCAAAGGTGGGAGGAAAATCGATGAAAGCATCCAAATTAAAGTCGAACCACATCAAACCAAAAATACATCACGAGGAATAATGAACTGTTACGACCTGAAGGACGTACCGGAGGAAGGGATAGTGGACGGGTTGCCCGAGTTTGGCGTGATAGGAGCGAGGAAAATCAAGACTAGACGAGATGCAGAACTGATTACGACGAACAACCTTGTCTTGACACTTAATTCAACCGACTTACCTTCTGAGATTCGGGTGGGGTACATCCGTGTTAAGGTACGAGTTTTTCTCCCGAACCCCATGCGTTGTTTTAAATGTCAAAAATATGGGCATACCAACCAGTATTGTTGGAATCGTCCCGTGTGCAGCAAGTGTGCTTCCCCAGACCAACCCAGCGAGCAGTGTACTTCGGAAGTTCCATTCTGTGTGAACTGCGGCAGGGGACAGAACCCCCACACTTCGTTCGACCGCACCTGTCCCAGCTATTCCAAAGAGAAGGAAATAACATCAATCAAACACACCCAAAAAGTAACATTTCGGGAAGCGAGGGATCTTTACGATCGCACCCATCCTCGAACGTCATACGCGACAAAAGCCACAGGTACCACATCGACTTCACAGCGCGTGCAAACACCCAAAACGGACGAACTCATTGCACCACTGAGTGAGCTACTTCGTTCTTTCGGTATACTCGTCACCCCGTCAACAAGGCAAGCTCAGCCCGAGCCTCGCTCCGATGCGGCAAGGTGCGACGCGTCGCCCATGCCAGACCCCGAGATCACTGTACCGATGCCGGCCGCTGAGCGAGCTCTGGAAGAGTGGAATGTTGCTCAGCGTACGAAGAGACCCTGAAAGGGCCTCCAGACGGGTTCCGGTGGTCGCACCCTCTGCAGCTCGGCCGGAACTCACGGTCAAGGTTCACCCTAGGGCTCCCGATATGGGGGCGTCTGGCCGTGCAGCCCGGACTGCGTCCAGGGACTCCTCGCACAGCGCACGAGTAGGAGGACCGTCACCTAGAGGGACACCTCCACCATCACCAACTTCATGCGTCATCCCTGCGATCACCGCAGATACTGGAAAGGTGATGGGCCCGCCTCCAAGAGCGACACCTCCACCATCACCAGCTTCACTCGCGAACCCTGCGACTACGGAGGAGACTTTAAGGGTGATGGGTCCGCCTCCTATACCACCACGTGGTGGTGAGAAGGCGGCGCACTGGGATTCCCCTGCGGCCGGACGTAAGCGGTCACCCCCGTGTACACCATCTCCACCGAGCGGGGAACTCCCAGATCTCGTCCGAAATCGTCTTCATCGCGCTTATAGTGTATTGGCGTTACGTTTTACTGGCATTGATTGTCCTTGGACGACCCTTATAGAAGGGAAGGAACGGAACACGATTTTTAAGTTCCAGTTTTACCCGATACATCCATGCACCTACTTTTACTATGGACCGTGCAGATAGTAAGAGTGCCTACCTGTAATTCTGCCTGTGGTGTTTTCACCCAACTTTAACCCATTTTAAATGGATCGACCGCGGTTCATTTTACAATGGGACTGTAGGGGGCTGAGAACCAGCACCGAAGAGCCCCAGGCACTCTTAAACCGCCACTGCCCTGCGGTCATTTGCCTCCAGGAGACCAAGGTGACGCCGGGCTACTTTTTCAGCATAAAATGCTACTCAGTCTTTCGTGAGGATACGCACTCTGACACCATTGCGCGTGGCGGTGAGCTGCTGGCCGTCCACCATAGCTTAGCGGCGCAGAGATTGGTGCTCCACTCCAAGCTGCAGGCTGTTGCAGTAAGAGTGCATTTTAACCATCGCCTCATATCTATTTGTTCTCTGTGCTTGCCGCCTGGCGCTGGGTTTCCATCCACTGAGTTACGACACTTGATGTCAGAGCTGCCCCCGCCGGTTTTAATACTAGGCGATTTTAACTCACACCATACAGCATGGGGATGCGAGGACATCAATGCACGAGGTCGGCTCTTGGAATATTTTATGCATGATGAGTCCCTGTGCATTTTAAATACCGGCACGCCGACGCACTGTACCCTGCCCTCCGGCCATACATCTACTTTGGATCTTAGCCTGTGCTGTCCACAACTAGCACAACTTTTTTCCTCGACCACGCCGATGGAATTTCAAGAAGGCGGACTGGACAGCATATGAGGCACGATTAGAGGAGATATTTTCCGCGCGGCCTGGTGTGACACCTATGTCAGTTGAGACATTTACCAACGTACTCGTGCAGACCGCCAATGACTTCATCCCCCGCACCTCTGGTGCTCCTCGTCACGCTCCCGTCCCCTGGTGGACAGAGGAGTGCCGTCAGGATATCCGGGAAAGACGAGCCTTCAGAACCTTCAACCGAAATAGCAATACGGTTAACCTCATCGCCTTTCGACAAGCTCGGGTCATCGCACGGCGTACCATCCGGGAGGCAAAGCGTACCTCGTGGAGGGCCTATGTGACGAAACTAAATCGTTCCACACCCACATCACAGATCTGGTCTAAGATAAAGCGCATCGCAGGACAATACAACTCTACCCCTTTGCCAGCACTACGGATGGGTGGCAGAGACGTCACGCACCCGGTTGAGGTGGTGAACGAGATGGCCCGTACGATATCCAACCGATGCCACTGTAAAAGTGGAGGCGACTTATTCATACGTCGGAAAGTACCACAAGGAAGTGTGCTTAGCGTGGCGCTGTTCGCCATCGCGATTAATGACATCGGCGACTCCCTTCCACGTAGCATTGGCAGATCACTCTATGTTGACGATGTAGTGATTTGGTGCTGTACATCCAGTGCACCTTCGATGGCACGACAGCTACAGTTGGCGGTATCCCACTTGGAAAATTGGAGTTCCGAGAACGAGTTTAGATTCTCGACTGCAAAAACAGTTGGCATGCACTTTTGTCGGCGCCGCCGGAACTGCCCGGACCCTGCCCTCCAGCTGTATGGTGAGCGAGTTCCATTCCGGCGAGTGGCTCGATTCTTGGGAGTTATTTTTGACACTCGTCTTAATTACAAAGAACATTGTAAAACACTTCAGGAGAAGTGTTTTACATCCCTAAACCTGCTAAAGATGGTTGCACACACATCTTACGGAGGAGACAGGAAATCCATGTTATTGTTGTATCGCTCGCTCATTCGTTCAAAAGTGGACTACGCATGTTTTATACATGACAGCGCATGTGCAACAAGCAAGCGCTCACTGGACACTACACCGTATACCACTCGGCGCTCCGCATTGTGACCGGCACTTTCCGCACTTCACCTTCTGCGAGTCTTCTGGCTGAAACCCACGAGTCACCACTCTCGCTCCGCCGCGAAATGCTCGGGATGCGCTATGCCTGTAAGCTGCGCCAATTCCCTGGTCATCCCGCATATTCGCACGTGTTCTCCCATCGACTAATTGCATCATTTTGTCGCGGACGTACCATGCATGCCACCCCTTCTGCGTTCGCATACGCAGGCTCTGGGGACAGTGGTATTCGACCGAAGGGAATTATGCGGTCCAACCTGGTTCAAACGCCGCCATGGCAAGTGACTCCTCCTATAATAGATATGTCACTTTCCTCGGTTGGAAAGGACCATGTTACACCACAGTACCGACTGTCACGTGCGCTAGAACACATAGCCTCGTTCGAGGGATACGTCCCAACTTACACAGATGGATCCAAGACTGACGCTGGTGTGGGCAGTGCATTTGTTACTGGGCCTCTGCCAATATCTTTTTCCCTACCACCACATGCAACTGTCTACACTTCAGAGTTGGTGGCGATCACAAAGTCCCTCAGTTTTATTGAAGTGGGGCGGGATGCCTCGCATGCCATTTTTACCGACTCACTCAGCAATCTCTGGGCGCTAAAACAGTTTAACCCACCTGACACCATTTTACAGGACGTTTTACGGCGTCTCGGATCACTGGCTCAAGCTGGGAAGACTATTGTCCTCTGTTGGATCCTGAGCCATGTCGACATCGTGGGGAACGAGGCAGCGGATGCTGCTGCGAAGCGAGCAGCTCAAGCCCCATATATGCGATCTATGCCGCTCCCCGCGAGGGAGTATGACTGCTCTATCGCGACCTTTGTTTTAAAAAATATGGCAGTCTATTAGGGACACACTGCAGGACAATAATCTGCGAACAATCAAGCCATGTCTTGGGGAGTGGCCCTCGTCCTACCGTAGGACGAGGCGGGACGAGGTCGTGCTCTGCCGCCTTAGGCTAGGGCACACCCACCCAACGCACCATCATCTGCTCTGTGGGGAGGACAGGCCAAACTGCCCTCGATGTCACGCACCACTGTCAGTACGTCACGTTCTGATATCCTGTCCCCTGCTCGCCGATGCTCGAAGACGCCTTCTTGGAGTCGTGCAGTCGCCGTCACGCTGCGAACTTCTGGGTGACCACTCACGCATTGTAACTTCAGGATAACTGTTTCGCTTTCTCTCGGATGTCAAATTTAGAGCGATTTACACACCCCACTGACATGTAGCACTATACACTCGGAACCGTGACATGTCACTCTAACGGATGTTCGTTTGCTCTTACTTTTTCACTGTTTCACTGATGTTACTTCCATTTCACTGTTTCATTGATGATGTTGCTTGCATTTCACTGTTTCACTGACGATGTTATGGGCGCTGCATGACCGACGCAGTCGACGCGCCCCTAAACTCCAATAACCAACCAACCAAACATAAAGTCACGAACTCCAGCTCGATCTCAACCACTGATCTACGTCTTTCCTAAATATTTTAACGTGTTCATAATCCCACAGCTTGTGTATTGACGAGCCCCTCTCCCGCTGGTATTTTCCACATAGGTCAGAATCCAAAACTACTATGCTGTACAAAAGTACATTGGTGAAAAGTAAATTAGCTATGCTTTTATACTGCAATATTTGATGTTGAACCGAATGTGTATTCCGGCAGATAGCTGCATATGTATCATTCCAATCAATACCATCTAACTCCGGTAACCGGAAAAATGTACGTAAAGCAAATGTACGTTTGACAGATGTACGTACGCAAATGTACGTGAGCAAATTGACGTAAGCGCAGATGTACGTATGACAATTGTACGTAAACGCGGATGTACGTATGGCTAATGTACGTAAGAGCAAATGTACGTATGGCAAATTTACGTATGCGCAAATATACGTAAGCGCAAATGTACGTATGCGCAAAAGTACGTAAACGCAAATGTACGTAAGCGCAAAAGTACGTATGCGCAAATGTACGTAGGCACAAATGTACGTATGCGCAAAAGTACGTAGGCGCAAATATACGTTACGTAAGCGCAAATGTACGTATGCGTAAGCGCATATTGTACGTAAGCGCATATTGTACGTAAGCGCAAACATACATTACCACAAAAGTACATAAGCGCAAATGTACGTATGCGCAAATGCACGTAGGCACAAATGTACCTATGCGCAAATGTACGTAAGCACAAAAGTACATAAGCGCAGAAATACGTAAGCGCAAATGTACGTTAACACAAATGTACGTATGCGCAAATGTAAGTGAGTGCAAATGTACGTAAGCGCAAAAGTACGTATGGCAGATGTACGTAAGCGCAGATATACGAAAGCGCAAAAGTACGTCTGGCAAATGTACTGATGTCAGATATACGTCAGAGCAAATGTGTGTATGGCAAAGGTACGCAAGCGAATGCATGTAAGCGCAAATGTGTGTGTGTGTGTGATTGAGGTGTACCAGCCTGCCACCGTTCCGATTCTGCAAAGAAAAGACAGTAGCCAGGCACTTCTGCCATCGTCGGAACTGCCAAAACCCAAAAATCCAACCCTATGGACGGGATATGCCTTTCGTACCAGCAACGAGATTCTTGGGTGTACTACTGGACAGCCGTATGACATATAGAAGTCACCTTAGAGCCCTACGGGAAACATGCGGAAAAGCTTTAAATATCATGAAATGCCTGTCACGCACAACATACGGATCGGACAAGACTACTCTTTTGCGATTGTACCGATCACCTATTCGATCGAAACTCGATTACTGTTATATAATTATATAAGATAGTTTGCTATACAAATATAGATAATTGATTGGAAAATATAGATCTAAAAATATAGATAATATAGATAAGATAGTTTGCTATGCAAATATATAAGATAATTGCTACAGGAGCTTTTCGTACCTCGCCAATCGCGAATCTCCTGGCGGAGGCTCATGAACCACCACTATCCATGAGGAGAGCAAAACTCGGACTGCGCTATGCTTGCAAGATCAGACAGTTCCCCACACACCCACCTTACCAGTTTGTGTTTTCAAACCGTATGCTACGGATGTTCCGGCGTGGACGAGTCGCCGACGTGAACCCGTTTTGTGTCCGCGTGCGGGAGTTGCTGCAGGAGAGCAGCATTCGTTTGCGCAGCATTATGAAAGTGGAGTTAATCCCCACTCCACCTTGGGAGCTAACCCCGCCTACAATTGACACCCACTTGACGGACAACCGTAAAGCGGAGGTCTTACCAGACGTTTTTCGTATGAGGGCCCTGGAACACCTGGAATCTTATGGTGGATGTGTTTTTACCTATACTGATGGCTCTAAGACTGCTGATGGTATGGAATGTGCCTTCGTGAGTGGTTCCACTACCAGGACGTTTACACTGCCTGCACATGCATCGATCTACACGGCGGAATTGATCGCTATTAAAAAAAGCGCTGTGTTTCATTCAAGTTGAAAGTCAAGATCTTCACGTTGTCGTTTCTGACTCGCTAAGTAGTCTTTTAGCTTTGAAGTCCTTTTACCCTCGTGACCCGCTTTTACAGGACAGCTTGATGCGTCTTAATGCTCTCATCCATTCTGAGAGGAGCGTCACGTTGTAGCTTGACTTTATTATATCAGGCCGGAAAAGTTGTCCACTTCTGCTGGATTCCAAGCCACATAGGTATCGTACGAAACGAGCAAGCGGACAGCGCTGCAAGACGCGCAGCACAGGCTCCCTCGCGCAGATCATTCCCAATCCCTGCCAGAGATTACTACCCAGGGATCTCTGCTTTTCTGGCAAGCAAGTGGCAGAGGAGCTGGGACGAGCTTGGTTCCAACAAGTTACGGATAATAAAGCCATCCCTTGGTCAGTGGCATTCGTGCTCGGGCAGAACAAGGCGAGACGAAGTGACGCTGTGTCGATTACGCATAGGACATACTTACGCCACCCATGTTCACTTACTCAATGGTGAGAATGATCCATTGTGCCCGAGATGTGGTGCAGTAATGACAGTTAGCCACGTTCTGATTTCATGCCCTAGGCTTAGGCTGGAACGTCGACGTCATTTTGGGAGTGACCAGGCTCACTCCCTCCTTGCAGTTTTAGGTGACAAATCTCAGGTTGTGGAATCCGGAAGGATCTTCAGGTTCCTATCTGATGTGAAGTTGTATGCTATTTACCCGGGGCGTTAACATCAAGATGCACCAGGAAAGAGAATACCCATAGTACAAGGGACGACCTGTAGAGACTGCTGGAACAATTAATAGTTATGGGCGCTAAATGACCTCGTAGTCGGCGCGCCCTTAAGCCCAAATAACTAACTAAGCGTCACGTTGTGCTGGGTCCCTAGCCATGTCGGTATTACCGGAAATGACATGGCTGATGCCGCGGCAAGGAGGGCAGCTGGTCGGCCCCCTCTCGTGTACCTCCCCTCCCTGCCACAAATTTCAACCAAGCTATCAACGCATTCTTCGGACTTAACCCTCGCACGGCTGGGGGTCTGAGCCACCTTCGCCAGGCTGGGGGGGTAGATACATACCCCCCCCCCCCAGGTATCTCACGAACCAAGCAAGATAGAACGAATCTGAAAATTGCATCGGATACCTCGAACAAATTCCAGTCGAAAGTACTTCGGTAGTTTTTACGCTAGGATTTGAACTTAACCCTCGCACAGCTGTGGGGGGATAGATACCTACCCCACAAAAGTTTTCCCGCGACAGCGGGAAAACGGCGCGCGGCAGGACGCTGAAATTTGGCATACGTTAAAATGAGATATTTTACCATTACAATTAGCCCAAAACTCTAAATTAAAATTTTCAAAATTTTGGATTTTTAAAATTTTGGAATTTTGGAGAAAAAAAAAATTGAAATAGGTATACGAACCAAAAATATGGCGTTCTAAGTCAACTTAGCGTTATACAAAAGTACATAGTTTGTCTGCAATGTTGATGTTAGTTTAGATAAAACTACAAAGTGCAAAAAATGACGTCGTCAAAAAATCAAAATTCGAAAATTCTGAAATTGTACGTTTTGGCGCTCAGTCAAGATAAGTAAACCCTGAAAGTGTCATTGTAATATCTTTATTATTGAAGGCGTGGCGACTGCCTAAATATTTTTGGAGGTGACCTCACTTGACCCGCGATAACTCGGTGACCTTTGATGACCCGACCATATTTTTTTAGATCATGTAAAAATAGCTAATGGTAAGGTATACAAAATTTCAGCGCGCTACCGCGCGCCATTTTCCCGCTATCGCGGAAAAACCTTAGGGGGGTAGGTATCTACCCCCCAGCCGTGCGAGGGTTAAATGGCAGCAAACTTGGGACTCCATTGACAATAACAAACTAAGAAGGTTGAAAAACCGTCTAGCGTTATGGGATCCCTCGGTGAGAAAATCTGGATGGGAAGAAGTAGCCTACTTCTTCCCATCTTCTTCTTACTTGCTCGGCTAAAGATTGGGCACACATACGCCACTCATAGCTATTTGCTGATGGAGGGAACAAAGCCGATCTGTAACTGTTGTGATGTGCCTCTTACAGTGCGCCATACTTTACTGGCATGTCCCCGCTTCGGCGTTCAACGCAGACGGTATTTTGGACGCGCGGGACAAGTAGACGCGCTTAAGCTTACTGATATTTTAGGTGACGAATCGCGTTTTATCCAGACGGGCAAATTATTTGGTTACATCTCTGACATAAGTTTTGCTGTCATCTGTCCGCCAGTCTAACGTGACATAGCATATATTGTGCGTGTATGTTTAGGTGTGCGACTTGCACGTATGCAACTGTGCATTTTAGAACTCTAGAAGGCCTAAGTATAGTATTATCATATCACTAGTTATGGGCGCTAAATGATGAAATCTGGTCGATGCGCCTAAAAACCCAAATAAGAACAACAACAACAAGCCTGCCACCGTCAGGTGATATCGGCTGTTTACGTCTTGGTAGATGAGTTGAAGATGGTGGTCCGGGCGGTACCGGGGCGTAGTTGGGGGAGGGGGAGGGGGAGGGGGTCATCGCCTTTCGAGTGAACATTGCAAGAACACATGTCATGTCATACACTGTTATGGGCTTTGTTGAGTTCTTTTTTGTTCCTCTTTTGTTTTTATGTTTTTGTCTGTTTATGTTTATTTTGTTTGTGCGTTTGTTTGTTTGTTTGTTTTTATTTTGTTTGTTTTTGTTTGTTTTTCTTTTCGTTTCTTTTCTTTTCACGTTTGTTTTAGGCCGTGGTGTTGACATCCATACACCTGCCTGTTTGTTTTTTGTGTGTTTGTTGTTTTTTTGGTTGTTTGTTTGTTTTTGTTTGTTTGTTTGTTTGTTTATGTTTGTTTGTTTTGTGTTTTGTTTTTGTTTTTGTGTTGTTCTTTCCTTTTATTTTATTTTCACATTTGTTTTAGGCCATGGTGTTGACATCCATACACCAGCCTATTTGTTTGTTTGTTTTTGTTTGTTTTTGTTGTTGTTTTTTCATTATCCTTTCTTTTCACATTTGTTTTAGGCCGTGGTGTTGACATCCATACACCAGCCTGTTTGTTTGTTTTTGTTTGTTTGTTTGTTTTTCTTTTTTTTGACATAGCTAGAGTTGGGAAAGAGTGGGACGGAGAATTGTTCGGATATTGTTTGTTCGGATGCTGTTTAGTGTCGGGTGGTTTTGGTGCGAGTTTTAGATTTCTTGGTAGTTGTGGTGTGTGGTTTGTTGGTAGATGTAGTGTTTGGTTTGTTGGTTGCTTGTGTTGTCGGTGCTTGGGTAGTCTGAGGGGTGTTATCTGAGGTGTCTGAGCCAATGCAGTCGTCGTCGGAGTCTGTGATTGGTCCATAATGGTTGTGGTGGTTTTTGCGTCGCGCGAGTGGAGCTTGTGGTGTTTGGATTGGTTCTGGGGGGCATGGTAGGGGTGATGGGTTGAATGCTTCGCGGTGTGGTATGGGGGGGAGGGGGTGCCTGTGCTCGTGCCGTGTTTTGTGTTGTGGGTTCTGGCCTTATGACTATTGTTGGGTCTGTCTTGGTTTCTTGAGGGGTAGTCGTATACTGTTTGTGCGTCTGTGGGGACGGCTCCTGGTGGCGAAGGGGCTGAGTGGGCAGCGACGGGTACTGTTCGGCGGCCCACTCCTCTGCCCGGGACGGGGCTATGCCCTCTATGTGGATAAAACGTCTTTCTCTTTCCTCCATCGAGGGCAAGCCCCGTCACGGGAGCCGTGTTCCCCGTCGCATCCCACACAGCGCCGCGTTTCGCTGTCGCAGGTGATGGTAAGGTGTGGGCCGGCACAAAGGGCACATGTGGGATTTATGTGCTTGCAGCCCCCCCCCCCCCTCGTGTGGCCATATCCTTGAGAGAAGGAGCAGCGTCGAGGGAGGGGTGCGCGTGTGGTTACTTTGTATGTGATGTAACCAGCTCTGACATGTGTGGGTTGCTGTTTGGAGGTGAAAGTTAGGATGAGAATGTGTGTGTTTGGTTTATTTTTGGGGGCGGGGGGCCGGTAGACCGAGGAGATCCCCTGGCTCGCAAACATTTCAGCCAGTTTCTTCTCAGTCATCCAGAACAGCTCCCATGCGTGTATGATGCCCTGAGAGGTGTTGCGGTGTGTGTCTAGTGTTATAGTGACCTTTTGGTTTGTGAGGTATTTGATGTGTGTTAGAATGTCTGCGTCTTTGGTGTTACAGGCCTGAGTCAAGAGCTCCCCCGATTTTAATTGGCGTGCGTGTAGGGTCGCTTGTGTCCGACGGGTGATCTCACCCTCCACTAGCCAGGGGTCAAAAGTTGTCATGGGAGAACCATCAACCCGTCTGCAGAGGAAGAAGTCCCCCGTCGGATCGTTTGTTGTGGTGTTGGTGGACATGTTGAGTTGGTGTGTTCGGTGTGGGTCTTGGGTTTGGCGTCGGGGTAGAAGGAGAATGGTGTACATTTATTACAGTATCGGCAGTATATGGGGGGGGTGGCAGTGGCACCGCCGGACCAACCTGTAGTTGATGATAGATGATCTAGAAGGTAGATGTTGCACTGGTTAGCACTGAGACACTGTGCACTGGTGGCAGGCTGGCGGTTTTCTGTTGGGTGCGGTTTCAGGATGGCGTCTTGCAAAATCGCGTCAGAGAGGTGGTGGCGTCCTTCGTCGTGGCTAGGTGGTGCTGGCGCGGCTGGGGAGCACGCCTTTGGGCGCTGCTGCAGCCCGTATTTGTGCTGCCGTGGTGCTGTTGGACAGCACTTTGGCAGGCTGACCACGTGTTGCAGTCCCTGTGGCGTCGTTGCCTCTTCGGTGGTGCTGGAGGCTTCCCAAAGGTGGCGTTTGGTGTCCGAGCTGGAGTCGGTGCGATGTCGGTTTCTTATTCGGAAGATGGGGTGCGCAAATGTACGTATGGCATATGTACCTAACCAAATGCACGTAAACGCAAAGGCACGCATGCGTAAATGTGCGTACATTTGTGCATACGTACAATTGCACATACGTACATTTGCGCATGCGTACATTCGCGCATACGTACTTTTGCGCTTACGTACATTTACGTTTACGTACATTTGCGCATGCGTACTTTTGTGCTTACGTACATTTGCGCTTACGTAACTTTGCGCTTACGTACTTTTGCGCATACGTACTTTTGCGCATACGTACATTTGCGCTTACGTACATTTGCGCATACGTACTTTTGCGCTTACATACATTTGCGCATACGTACATTTACCATACGTACATTTGCGCTTACGTACATTAACAATACGTACATCTGCGCTTACGTACAATCACCATACGTACATCTGCGCTGACGTATATATGTTTAAGTACATTTGCTTACGCACATCTGCCATACGTACATTTGTCCTGGAATCCCAAACTCCCTTTCCCACAAACCCTCCCACATGGCACAATCTTGGTATTAACTTTTACGAAGTTTTACGTAAAATGCCTCAGCACCACGGCCCGCTTTAATTACGCTGGAGACAAACGGGTGCATAATCGGTTCACAAAGCTTTACCTTGTTTCTATTACATCTCCACTCCCTTGGCAGACTTCAAATTCAGCTCAATATGTTCACCCTAGTTCCTAATCGATTTTTATCTGAGGCAGTACATACCGTATAAGTGCCAATACATTACCAGTATTACGTAAAATATGGCTTAGGCAACGAAAACCTTTCCTTTTCCAACTTAACATTGTACGCTGCTTAAACTTCGTTTGATATGAAAACCTGATTGAACATGTACTTAAATCATGTACGTCGGTAATCACAATCGTGGATACATAGCATAAGCTCTTATGCACTCCCAGAAGATATTCTCGGTTCTTAAAACCAGATTTCGCAGGGATTTCGCGTTTCCGTGCCATACAAACTCTCGATGACCAATTACTCTCCGAAAGAGTAGTTCCCAGCTCGGATTACTTACGAGTTGTCTTCTGATCCACGTAATTTTGGAGTGATTTAATCAACGTGTCTAACTCCATCGCCATTTGTCCTCCCTTCAACTTTTCTTTGTACATGCTTCTTCGGCTGATCTCTCTTACCACTCGAAAGGAAATAAAAAAATAAGGTATGCCGTTTTTTAACTAAACGACTCACTCGGCTTTGGTAGCGCCGTAAAAAGGTGCACAAACTTAGACAAGGCTAGCGATTTAATTATAGTTATCTTACCGGCTAGAGTAACATGTCATATTTTCCAAGAATGTAATAATCTTTCTACGTCGTGCATTTTCTTATGAAAGTTACTATTAGACATGTCTTCTTCATTATTAGCATACACTATACCAATAACTTTTAGCTTGCTAACACACCTTAACTGAAGTTCTTCGGAAATATTTGGCATGTGCTCTGCATTTGCACCTGCCCAGAAGGCTTCTGTTTTTGAGATATTCTGCTTAAGCCCTGAACATTTGGCAAACCTTCCAAGTTCACCACGAGTTCTACAGCTATTAATACTTCCGTTAAGAAAGGATAGCACGTCATCTGCATAGCAGGAAGACTTATGCTCGATTGGACCAATTTTAATACCTTTTATCAGCTCATTATTTCGCACCCTCAATAAAACATTCCATGGTAATAATGTACAAATAAGTGAGTGGATCGCCCTGTTGACATGACCTCTCTAGCACTATTTTATCTGATATATGTCCATTGTACGAGCTAGCCTAGCATAGGACCCACATAGAGCACGTTTAACCAACTTATAATGTAAGTAGGAAAATGTATCCTCCTTAGAACACTTCTGATGAAATCCCAGCCAACAGAATTAAAAGCTCCCTCTATGTCAATACTCAAAAACAGCAATGTTCTATGCTTACTCTGAAGAAAATGTAACACATTGCATGTTAAGCGAGAGCTGTCGCCTGTGTATCACCTATTTACAAACTGCTCGTTTTGCACTAATTATGGTAGGAATCGCCGCCTTCAACCGATTAACAATAACGGCTGATATTATCTTGTAGCTAGAGTTCAGTAACGTGATTGTACGATAGGAATTTATGTTATCCCTTTGCTTATTTTGTTTCGGAACGAGTGTGATAATGCCTTCTCTAAGGGAGCAAGGCAAATCGTCATGAAGCTCTCTGTTATCATCGGATAATAAAACCACTTTAGTTCTCTCCAAAAGCGCTGTAAGAATTCAGAGGGAAGCTGATCTGATCCGGGTGGCCTGTTCTTAGCCATGTTCAACGCGTTCCCTATTTCTTTAAGTTCAATGGGCTGACCTGTTTCTGTTTTCTGTGTTTCCGAAATCTTCTTAACCTTTAAGGTACCTAGAACTGTGTCGGTCTCCGTTGGGTCAGCGTACAGTGCTTTGAACACATTTTTATAGTGTTGCACTATTGCATTCATAATGCCCTTTTGGTTGGTGAAATTCTCACTATGTATGCTTAACGTCTGTATCAATGCATTTGTATAATTTCATTTCTCCAAACCACAACAATAGGCGCTGGAATTTTCACCAACTTCGTACCATCTCGCTCAAGATCTTGTTATGGTACCTTCAAGCTTCTTCTGACGAATTATCTCCAGATTGCTTTTCAACTGGTCCAATTCATCTGTCTTAGCAGGATCTAATATGACTTCAGCTTCTAATAAAGCAATGTTTTCTTTTAACGTCTGTTCATTTCTTTTAAGAGCCTTACTGTTCTTTATGCCGAGGGAAATGGTATCAATGCGTATGTTTAGGACGATCGTATCCCGAAAAAAGAGGATCACTTATTAGAAATTGAACATCTTGAGGATGTTCACCTATAAACGAAGCGCTGTAAACTGGTAGGGTATATCTTTCAACCGTATCCTTAATTACTTTAACTTTTGTTATGTATTCCTCGTCCTCTAGCAGCGACCTGTCAAACTTGTAAAAACCTTTACCCCTAGGTTGTTCAGCAAGTTTTAGTTCTAAGCTCATCAGCGAATGATCAATCCTATATCCTGGGATAATATTTATATATTACCTAATAGAAAATCCGACGCCATGAAATAATCCAAGCGTGATCGTTTCACTGTTGGCTTTCGTATTCTCCAAGTATATTTCCGAACATCACCATGCAGGTATCGAAATACATCAATCATGCATCTCTCCGACATTATCCTACAAAGTGTAGCATTCGCATTCGCATTACTTTCTCTAATATAATTAAACATGTCTAACTCGACATCAAGGACTAGATTAAGATCCCCTGCAATCAAATTTGGCATACTATCTTCGGAAAGTTCTGAGATAACATTGTCGAGATTGTCATAAAAAGAGATGGACCGTCGGTATTCGGACCAGATACGTTAGCTACAACTATTTCAAGGCTATCATTGATTCTTAACTTAATCACTAGATACTCTGCATTTGGATCCCTGCGCACGGCCACGAACGACTCATGGTTTTGCTTGACTAGGCCACTAGCTCACCACGGCTTTGGTGGTCAGTGATGCTACATATTCGAAAAGTCCTACAGGTGTTTTCGTCGTTCTTTTAATATCTTGTTGAAAGTTTTAGCCCTCACCCGCACATGACCTTTTGCTACCTTCCTTAGCACCGGGTAGTGGGGGGAGGTGTTGCGATCCCTAACGTTTCCAAACGAAGGTGCTAGCGAAATGAACAGAACCGTCGTTGAGTACTTCGGAAAGTGTATGGCGTAGCCTCCCCCCCCCACCTCCTGTCACATGTCTATGACAGCGAAATTGCATTTGATATTCGCCGAAGTCCGACATATGTTGCTTCTATCACAAGTATTCGAGTTGGGGAGTTTGACACAATGTTGGTAAAAATTGGGTTAAGCTGATTAAAACTAGACTGTTTGAAGAAATTCATTTTATCCGGCCTAAGCCGGTGTAATCTGGCTCAGAGCCAACGATTCAAAATTCCAATCGTTATCATGAATTTGTTATATAATATATTTAGCCCTCGCTTGAATAGGGAGGTTCATAGGTTATCTGACGTTTTCCCGATGACGTCGGTAGGATCTGGATGTATTCAGATAGACCGCTTCTGGCCAGGGGCGTGAACAGGACGCAGTGCCAGAGGTTGGCATATCCTTTTTACATAATTCTTGTTAGGAGCGTCACCAGGAGGGTCAACAGGAGGGGTGCACCGGAGGGTCAACATGCCCCTTTGCACAGACCTTTTGCCAGGGAAGTCACCAGTATGTTCTACTATGGAGTCAGCATGTCGTTTTGCACGGACGTCTTGCCAGGGGCGTCGCCAGGATGTCGTCCGGTGGACCAGGATGTCTCCATGGTCAGAGACATCACCAGACAGTCGTGCCAAAGATTAGCATGTTCTTATAGAGGCTGGCCAGAAGCGTCACCAGGATGTCGTGCCGGTGGGTCAGCGTGTCCTTGTTCAGACTGACCAGGAGCGTTACCAGGGTGTATTCGAGCGGATCAGCATGCCATTTTGCACATATTTCTTCCAATGGGCGTCACCAGGATGTCGCGCCGGTGGGTCAGCGTGCCCTTTCTTCACATACTTTCCAGAAGCGTCACCAGAAAATCCTAAATGGTATCTTTAGGACATCCTGGTTCCCCGGACGACATCCTGGTGACGCCATTGGCAAGAAATATGTACAAAATGACATACTGACATCCTGGCATGACATCCTGGTGACGCCCCTGGCTTGGAGGGCATTCGGGTCCCCCTGACGACATCTGGTGACGCCACTGGCAACAAGTCTGTACAAAAGGGCATGTTGACCCCCTGGCACCATGTCCTGCTTGCGCCCCTGGTCAGAATTATATGTAGTAGGGCATGATTACCACTGACACAACATCCCGGCGCCGCCCCCAGCCAGATGTACTCAGGCAGCCTTCCTGAGTACATCCAGATTCCAATGACGTCATCAGCGTGCACCAGATAAGCCGTTGCCGACAAATATCAAATATGTGCAGTCATTTTCAGCATTCCCATCCAGAGACATGCTACACACCATGTGGGCTTCCAACTGTAATGCCTACTCCATGATTACGGGAATCCTCCCGCGCTGCAAGGGTTCACCCTGAGGTGTATTACGGTGACTGAAATCAGAGTCTGTGTTTAGCCGATGCTGGTATGGATGGAGACGTCCGGGGGATGCTTGACTTCCTACTTCTTGATACAATTATGCATTTGGCTTACGGCATGCATTGGATCTTCTATAATGAGAGATAGATGCATAGTGAATGTTCATTTTGTTGCACTGTCGTGTTGCATGCTTTTTAGTAAGCTTAACATACGCGTCCCACTGACTGAATAACTGCACTGAAACAGAGGCCCGCGGAAAATTTTGGGTCTCACGTGGTGAAAACCTCAAAATGCTTTCTTGGATCTAGTATATTTTTGGCTGTTAATGGCTGGCTGTAATGGCTTGGCTGTACCTCTGGTAGGCTCATATTGTTGCGCCTTCTCAACACCGTCATACTTTCTCAAAATCAAGCGTGAATAATCAGTGGGGAAGATAAGTGCAAGATTTGGGAACAGGGAAAGTACTAGCCTAACCAACTATGCCGAACACACAGCAGCATGCAAATTGTTTATTCCTTTCATGTTGCTTAACCGGTATCACCCGGGTCCAAGGCGAAGCAACTGGCATCTCTGAAGCGGCCGTCATCACAGCTATCGCTGGGCTGTTTTTTTTTCGCCATCGCTGGAGAGACGGAAGCTGCTGGAGCAGCTGTAGTCAGGCCACTGGGACAGTTGTGGCCTCTTGGGTGGTCGTTACCGCCGGGACGGCTGTGGCTGTTGTGACGACCGTGACGAAAGGGGCGGCCACCGCCGCTCAGGAGGCGGTGGGCGACTTTCCAAATACTTGGCAACATTTATGGCCCCCAAGGATGTATTATCTTTTAGGCTGGCTCTCAGCGTTCCTTGCGCCCACCGCCAATTCGTAAAGACTCTTAGCTCTCAGAGGGCCCCGATCCCTCAGGTGCCTATCCCAAAGCTTAGGAACATTTCAGTCCAGTCTTCTTTGTCTCTCAGGGAGCCTATTCATTGTTAGGAGCCCTCTCCGTTTTGCCGTTTTGCATGGGCCATTCCCAGTTCTCGACAAAGTTTCAGAGGAATTCTGCAGCTCTGAGACAGGCTTCACAATGTCTAGCAAACGTCGCCAGCTCTCGGAACACTCCTTAGCTCTCTAGTCTCTAGCATGGGCCTCCCTAGTCCTCGACAGTCTTTCGGGCTAGCAATGACAGTCTAGCTCTAAAACTGGCTCTCGGTCTGTATTCCTCACAACCATCGCTAGGCCTCAAGGACTTTCTTTAGATCTCAGGGGGCAATGTTCTCATAGGGACCCCTTCCAAACCCAGTCCAGTCCCTTCTAGTGGTCATTAGATTGAGGGGAATTATGCGGGTCCATTTTCCACCAACACCGCCTTGGCAGATGACCCGCCTTGGCAGAGAGAGAGAGAGAGAGAGAGAGAGAGAGAGAGAGAGAGAGAGAGAGAGAGAGAGAGAGAGAGAGAGAGAGAGAGAGAGAGAGAGAGAGAGAGATAGAGATAGAGATAGAGATAGAGATAGAGATAGAGATAGAGATAGAGATAGAGATAGAGATAGAGATAGAGATAGAGATAGAGATAGAGATAGAGATAGAGATAGAGATAGAGATAGAGATAGAGATAGAGATAGAGATAGAGATAGAGATAGAGATAGAGATAGAGATAGAGATAGAGATAGAGATAGAGATAGAGATAGAGATAGAGATAGAGATAGAGATAGAGATAGAGATAGAGATAGAGAGACAGACAGACAGACAGACAGACAGACAGACAGACAGACAGACAGACAGACAGACAGACAGACAGACAGACAGACAGACAGACAGACAGACAGACAGACAGACAGACAGACAGACAGACAGACAGACAGACAGACAGACAGACAGACAGACAGACAGACAGACAGACAGACAGACAGACAGAGAGAGAGAGAGAGAGATGCGGAGAGAGTTGGAAGATGAGGGACAGAGAAGACGGGGGCGGAAGGGGATATGGAGAGGAAGAAGTTGTCATGACGTGACGTGACAAGACACCAGCTGAAAATGCTCACGGATGTGGAGATGTCCAAACCTGAATAACTATTTAACGAAAGGGATCGGCCGACGCCGATCTGTTCTTTGGTCACCCTCGGAAACATGTGTGCTCACACCTCGTCCTCAAATAATCTAAATATGTATGAATGTCTGGCCTGCAAGCTTGCAGTGGTTAGTGCGGACCGGACGGCGGAAGGGCGTCATCGCGAGGTGGCCGACGGTCAGTTTAGTCGGTAACTAAGGCGCACAACCGACACGGCGGCCGTCGTCAGCCGGCGTGTTGGTGACGCTGCATGGTTGCACCGTCTGTTGTGGCTCGCCGTGCGATCGCGACATTGATTGGTCGCTGGGCCGACGGTTAGCGTACGGCGTTGTCACTGCCGAGCGGTGTGTAATGTTGCTGTGTTCGCCCGCAGTGACGTCGCCGACACCCGACACCAAGCGCTCGCCGCCGGCGGCGGCGTCGCCAGCCGAGCCAGCGCCGCTGGTGAATACCGGCGCTGACCAGTCCGAAGCGCCCGTCACCAGCCTGCCGGGGCCGCCGGCGCTCGTGTCCACGCCGCCGACGGCTGCATCCGGCGCCGCGCTGGCATCGGACCGGCCGGGGAGCCCGGCGGCACACAAGCGTCCCGCTGAGCCGACCGATGAACCGGCCGGCAAGCAGCGGCGCGCCGACTCGCTCGACTCGCCCGACCCTGTCGGCCACCGCACCGTTGAGCTCATCGAGTCGTCGCTGCACAAGCTGAAGCGCGAGGTGAAGGCCATCGATCTTCTGGCGCGCCAGAAGGAGCGTGAGTGGGACAACCTGCTGCGGTTGCGCAAGGCCAAGGAGGAGACATTCCAGCGGCTGCGTAGGAAGCGCCAGGTGCTGCTGCAGCAGCCGGCGGAGGTGACCAACCCGCTGGTGACCAGAGTGCCGGCAGCGCCACCACTGGCGCGAGTGTCGGCCGCCGAACCGCCTCGGGACACCACTCCCACTTCATTGTCGGCCATCTGGGCTCTAAAACAGCAGCAACAGCAGCAGCAGCAGCAGCAGCAGCAGCAGCAGCAGCAGCAGCAGCAGCAGCAGCAGCAGCAGCAGCAGCCGCAGCAGCCGCAGCAGCAGCCGCAACAGCAGCAGCAACACCAACATCAACAACAACAGCAACAGCACCAACAACAACAGCGACAGCAGCAGCAACTGCAGCAGAAGCAGCACCAGCAGCAGCAGCAGCAGCAGCAGCAGCAGCAGCAGCAGCAGCAGCAGCAGCAGCAGCAGCAGCAGCAGCAGCAGCAGCAGCACCAGCAGCACCACCACCACCACCACCACCACCAGCAGCAGCAGCAGCAGCAGCAGCAGCAGCAGCAGCAGCAGCAGCAGCAGCAGCATCAGCAGCAGCAGCAGCAGCAGCATCAGCATCATCAGCAGCAGCAGCAGCAGCAGCAACAGCAGCATCAACAGCATCAGCATCATCAGCAGCAACAACAACAACAACAACAACAACAACAACAACAACAACAACAACTGCAGCGGGCGCTGTCCGTACCGGTGGCGGGCGTGCAGGGCGGGCGTCCTCTGCGCCCGACCCTGTCGCCATTCGCCACCGTGCCGGTTTCCGTACGGGCCGTGACTCCAGAGATGTCGCGGCCGGCCGGGCCGCAGGATCCACAGTACCTGGAGGTACTGGCGCAGGTGGCCAAGCTGAACCAGCAGGTGTCGCCAGCCGAGCGAGACGCCTCCAGCCACTCCAGTCTGGCGCAACTGCTCATGGAGAAGAAGAAGAGCATGGAGCCAGCCGTGCTGAACGAGTTGCTCAAGGTGGGTCAGAGCGCTGTGGGTGTGTTGAGGTGAGCCTTAGTATCGTAGAGGGCGTGCTTTTAGTATCGCACGTTTAGGATGTGCTTATGCGTTAAAGAAAGTAGGGACTATGTCTCTTTTTACCTGTTGATAGTGCTAGCTGTCAATATCTTTTTATCACATGGCGTGTGTGCTCAATTGTAGCTGAGTGTGTGTCTGTGTGTGCGTGTGTGCGTGTGTGCGTGTGTGCGTGTGTGCTCATGTGTGCGTCAGGACGTGCATGTGCGTGAGCGTGTGGACTGAAGTGGACCTGTGTAGTGTTTATAAAATACCACTAGAATCACACTAAGTAGTACTAATGAATGGGCTTCAGCGATCGCGTATGGATCGCTATATGAATGGACTTAGGAATCAGCGAAGCGTTTTGATGCCATAGGTGATCTTGTTTGAAAAGAATATGATATTTCATCTGTCTGCCTTTATGTCTGTTTTGCTAAATTTTGCTGTTTTCCACTGTCAAAACTACCTTAATGGAGTCGGTACCTCAGTGGTTAAGCTCAGCGTCTGGCATGCCAGAGGTACTGGGTTCGGCTCCCCGCGGTGCCCTCCATTCCAGCCAGGGTGAGACGCAGGTGGCGACATATGACCTCAGCTGCTGAGTGCGTCGTAATGTCACCACTACCAAAACGACCGTAAGATTATGATTCGATATTAATAACTCGTACATGTTTGATGTGGGTCCCTTCTCATGATTTTAGGACCAGTTACCAAAATTTTGAGGTTCAGTGCCGTAGACATCTATGCTTCATCTATGGCATCTGTGGCTAATTGATGTGTGTGTCTGTACATGTCTCCACAATAATTATACATTGAAGTGCAGTTTTCGAGCCGGGGACGAGTGGTCTAGGGGTAAGATGCTCGTCTCATAATCGAAAGATTATGGGTTCGAGTCTCACCTGTCGCTACCCTTCGCCCGCGACCAATCGGCGTGAGAGATTGGCGACGCTATATGACTCAACGGTCGACGTGTCGTAAAACCAATAACCAACCAACCAGTTTTCGAGCCACGTTGGAGGGCTGAACCCGCTAGCGAATTCTCCTTCTTATGCAGGTGCTGATGCGCCTCATTGTGGCAAATGGCTTTGGAGCCTGTGGATACTGGGTGGCCTTACAAACATGGCTAAGTTCTGTGCGCATTAACCAGTCTTGCTACGTACGCTACGTGGGAAGGTTGCCCGAGCTGCTGGCTGTTTTTCGGCACTGCGATGTGATTTGCTAATCATTTAAATCACCAGCTTTTCGTCATATGGCCTTTCGCAATATTAGCTGATCAGCTGATATTAGTTGATAATGTGTATTGCATCCAGCAGCTCAGTATTATTGGTTCAAATGCTATCAGTCCGTTTGATACAACACGCCGGTCTGGTGTATTGTACCAAGTGTCCAACAGCTGTTTTTTTCTCTTTCGTTTGGATAACCATGGGTTGTCTAAGTATGGCTAATTATCAGGGTGTCATAAGCTTGTATCTTGCGCATGTGTCATGCTCATATTAGCATAACTGTTAAAAAACGTAAAATACCTAGGAGCCGTATCTATTTCGCATTTTGTATATTTGCCACCCTGGTAATAGTCTGCATTGATCTCCCCTGTCCTGGCAAGGCAGGGCTCATGTCGCTTCATGTGCTCGCATTGAGCCCCCGGTTGAGAGGGTCAGTTGGCGACTGGTCTGATAAGAGCAAGGACGAATTACCGGGGCGGCCGTGTCGGTGCATTGACGGCATGTTAAGCTCTGCTGTTGAACTGTAATCCACGGATCGGCTGTTTTGGTCATGGTTCACGCAACAAGCTTTGATTAGCGATAGGCCCCTGATCCATATAGCGACCCCAGCAAGAATTCGGACTAAGTGTATGTTCATGTTTTGATTACCTCTATATGTGTATGTCAGTATGTTGCAGCATCGATGTGTCCACTACCGGTGCCGTACTGTCGGGCTGTTTTATAAACAGCTTACATGTCATAAACAGCCTGCGGGTCTGCACAGCGAGTAGTGCATCTCAGATGGGATCCGTCCGCTTGGTATTCGAACAGAATGTCAGTTTCAAGGTCGTCGCTGCGGTAGTGATGCAATGCTCTTCATAAGCTGCGCCCGCCCGACATTCCGGGTTGGGTACGGTAGGTTGTTGGAGAGTGTGCAGCCGATTATTGGAACGTTAGGGTGCAGGCGGCTGTATGAGGTCCACGTCAAGTGTTTCGTACAAGGGATCTCGTCCAGGTTGCAAGGAGACTGACGGCAACCAAAGACGGATGCAGGAGTAGGCGTACGTTCCAGGTGGTGCCCCCTGTCCCGACGAAGACACCTGAGTGAAACGAACCTTCTTTACAAAGGCTGGCAAGCTCTGCAATTTGATTACGACTCCACTCTTCTGAAGAAGCGGTGTGCTTGACAGTGGCGGCATGGCTCCGTAAGAGTTGCGCATATCCTCAGACGGCGCGAGGAGGCGGTCGTGATCTCTCCCCATCCCCATCCTCCTCTGGACCTGCGCCTGACTGGCTCAGAGGCAGTGCCAGGTCGTGACCCCTCCCCTCCTCTCCTCTGGACCTGCGTCTGACTGGCTCAGAGGCAGCGCCAGGTCGTGACCACTCACCCTCCCCCTCCTCTCCTCTGGACCTGTGCCTGACTGACTCAGAGGCAGCGCCAGGTCGTGACCACTCACCCTCCCCCTCTTCTCCTCTGGACCTGCGTCTGACTGACTCAGAGGCAGCGCCAGACCACGCAGCAGCCAAAGTTCGATGAACTTCCGGGACTGTAATCGATGTCAGGCACACTAACGACGAGTGTACATAGCAATACCATTGGGTTAAGCTGAGGTGAGCACTGGCGCCCAGCTGGCTGGTTCACTGACGGATAGGTGGGTCAATGCTATGTAGAAATGTACGCAGAATGTTGTACGTCACGTAGAGTAGTCCGGCTTCAAAATTGGGTGGCGCTCGAGAACAGCAGCTGTAGTCGCGAGTGATGTGCTACGTTATATGTTGTTCTAGAGTGATGTGATGTAGTAACAGCGGGTGATGTGCTACGTTATGCATTTTAGTTCACCACCAAGACGGAGCACAATCGCCGTCAGTGTTCTCCACTACAGTCAGGTATAGGGCATGCGAGGCGTGCCACATTAGCGCGGCCTCACCGCACATCACGTGACTCGAGCCCCGGGGCACGGTCACGTCACAAGCGCGCAGGTATCGAGCACGAGTGGAGTCATTATCACCTTGGGTGCATCCACAATGCACTACTTCTCCTCCCACTAACCCACAGTTAGTTATTGGGAATTTAGGGCGCATCGACTGCCCACCACCCCACACCCAACAGCTGAATCGTTCCACAATACCAAGTACTATGCTTCAGTTGTCACGCAGAAAGTCCATATCTCTGCGAAGCGCGGGTCGCTGACAGATCGACGCAGCACTGGAAGAACAGGGCGGCAGTTTTTTTCTTGACTCGGCACGAGCTGACCTGGCAGCACCTCGAGTGACCCCAAGCCGGCGTCTGGTCGTCGGCTGACTTTAGATAGCCATCTGCCATTGGCAGCTGGTCGGTGGGCGGATGGCCGGCGGTCGCCGACACTGCCGTGTAGACGCACAAAACGCAACGCAACCAAAAATATTGTTTTTTCGACGATTTCGTGACCTGTGAAATGACCCAAGGTCACGAAACTCCAAACCGCACGCCTCTGGTACACGGCTGACCGTTTGGTGAAGGTTTCATGAAGATCGAGCCATCGGTTACCGAGATCGGCCGTGTCTGTAAGCCAAAAATCTTGTTTTTCTACGATTTGGTGACCTTTGCCCTTACAAGGCCATGGAAATCCAAACCGCGCGCTTCTGGCACACGGCCAACAGTTCGGTGAAGGTTTCATGAAGATCGAGCCAGCGGTTGCCGAGATCGGCCATATCTGTGAACCAAAATTTTGTTTTTCGACGATTTGGTGACCTTTGACCTGACGCAAGGTCACGAAAGTCCAAGCCGCACGCTTCTGGCACGCGGCAGATCGTTTGGTGAAGATTTCATGAAGATGGAGCTGGCGGTCGTCGACATCGACCATGTCTGTGAGATAGTGTTTGTCGAACGGTGTATGTGAGATGGTGTGTTTTTATACCCTCCCGCTTCAGACCCGGCGAGCTACCGACCCATTTCACAAAAATCATCACTTTGTAAACTGATGGTTAACGTGCGTTTGACCTGGTTTCTGAACCTGTATGATATTTTAACTAAAGCACAGTGTGGTTTTAGGAAAAACCTTAGCACCATCGACCATCTTTTAACTTTTGACACTGTGGTACGAGCAGCTTTCCACCAAAATCGCCACGTCGGTATAGTGTTTTTCGATGTCCAGGGGCATATTACACAACTTTGCACTACGGTATTCTGAAGAAGGTGCTGCATGACTGCTGCAGTCGATGCGCCCCTAAACCCCCAATTCTGAAGGTCTTTCGATATGGAATTCGAGGTCCAATAGCTCTCTTCCTCGAACATTGTCTGTCCAAACACTTTTTTCGTGTACGCATCGGGAACTACTTGTCAGACAGATATCCACAAGGGGATGAAGTACCGCAAGGAAGTATGCTAAGCGTGGTGCTGTTCGCCATCATGATTAACGACATCTGTGACTCCCTTCCAGGTAGCATTGGTAGATCACTCATTGTAGATGATGTGATTTGGTGCTGTACATCCAGTGCATCGTCGATGGCACGACAGCTTCAGTTGACGGTATCCCACTTAGAAAGGTGGAGTTCCGAGAACGGGTTTCAATTTTCGAGTGCGAAAACCGTTGGTATGTACTTTTGTCGGCGCCCCCGGAATTGCCCGGACCCAGCTCTCCGCCTGTATGGCGAGCCAGTTCCCTTTCGGCGAGTTGCTCGATTCTTGGGAGTAATTGTTGACACCCGTCTTAATTGCAAGGAACATTTTAAGACACGTCGAGAGAAGTGTTTTAGATTCCCAAACCTACAAAAGATGGTTGCACATACATCTTACGGAGGAGACAGAATAACCATGTTGCTGTTGTATAGTGTGTGTGTGCTGAGTTTGACCAGCCTGCCACCGTTAGGTGATATCGGCTGTTTAGGATTGAAGATAAGTCTAGTTGAGAGGTCGTGGTCCGGGCGGTGCCGGAGTAGAGTGGGGGCATCGCCGTTTTTTTACGCATCATACACTGCTTTGGGCCTTTTTGTATTGTTTAATTTTTTTTATCTAATTGGTTTCGACCTTTTGTCATGTTTTCGTCTTTTGTTTATCTTTATTATATATTTTTTTCTCATTTTTGTTTGTTTTCTTTTGTTTTGTTTCTTTTTCGTTTCTTTTTCTATGTTTTACACGTCATGGGTAGAGCAGGGAGAGACTAGGTGAGGGAGTTCTTAGGATATTGTTCAGTGTCTGGAGGTTTTGGCACGGGTGTGTGGCTTGTTGGTAGAGGTGGTGTTTGGTTTGTTGCTTGCTCGTGTTGTAGGTGCATGGGTAGTGGAAGAGGTATTGTTGGAACTGTTGTCGTCTGAATCTGTGAGTGTTTCGGATTGGAAGCGTGGGCTTTTGCGTACTGCGTGCGGTGTTGGTGATGGTTCTGATGGTCCTGGTGCTGGTGATGGTTTGCGTGTTCCGCGATGTGGGATTGGGGGTGGTGCCTGTGTTGAGTGGGCGGATGAGTAGTGTTTTGTTTTGGTGCTTGTGCGGTGCTTTGTGTTTTGGGTTGTGGCCTGATTATGATTGTTGGGTCTCTCTGCGTAGCTTTGGTAGGTGGCGTAGTTGTATGAGTTGTTTGTGTTTGTGTAGATTGCGTGGACGTCTTGTGGTGGTGTGTGGGCTGCGTCGGCTGCTGGCCGTTGACCCACGACATTGCCCGCGGCAGGTCCCAGCCCCCTAGGTGAACAAGACGGAAAATTTCCTTCTCCCTTGTCCACCGAAGACAGGCACTGTCCCGGGAGGCGTGGTCTCCGCCGCAATCGACGCAGCGTAGTGTGCCGCTCGTGCATGCGTTTGTGTCGTGTGATGTGGCACAGTTCGCGCAGGTAGCTGTTGTGTCGTGGCACCCCCTCGAGTGTCCGTAGCGTTGGTAAAACAGACAACGTCGAGGGAGGGTTGCTCGTTGCGTGACCTTGTACCTAATGTAGCCGGCTTTAACGTGTATGGGTGGTTGTCTGGTGTTGAAAGTCAGTATGAGTGTGTTTGTCTTGTTTGTGTGCTGGGGCCTGTAGACGAAGGAGATCCCCTGGCTCTTAAACCTGAGAGCCAGTTCTTTCTCCGTCATCCAGGCCACCTCCCATGCGTATATGGTGCCCTGTGAAGTGTTTAGGTGTACGGCTGGTGTTATGGTCATTGGGATGTCATTGATGTCGGTGATGCGTGACAGTATGTCTGCGTCGTCGGAGTTATATGTCTGAATGAGAAGCGCCACTGATCGTATTTTGCGTGTGTGTAGGGGCTTTCGTGTCCGACGGGTGATCTCCTCCACCGTCCAGGGGTCAAGGGAGCCCATGGGCTCCCTATCATCCCGGCGGCAGAGGAAGAAGTCACCCGTCGGGGCGTTGGGCGTGGTGTCTGTGCTCATGTTGGGTGAGTGTAGTGGGTCGTGGGTCGTGGGTTTTGTGTTGGGGTTAGGAGAGAAAGGTGTACACTTATTACAAATATCGGCAGCGTGGTGGGAGGGGCAGCGGCACCGCCGGACGAACCTGAAGTGCAGTATTGTAGAGTTGAAGTTGTAGATCTGTAGATAGAAGTTCGTGGTGTAGAAGTAGGCGAGTTGGTGGCAGACTGGTCGGGCGATTTGCGGTCGGTTGGATTGGACGGCCAAAATGGCGTCGGCGCGTCTTCTCAGATTGGCCGTCAAGGCTGCAGCCGCACGTATGGCCTTTTGCTGCAGCAGCGGCTGGCTTGCTGTAGGTGAGCAGCCTGACTGTGCCTCCCCAGGTGAAGTCGGAGGCTTCGGAGGGTGACGTCGAATCTGCCAAGGCATCCAGCATAGGCTCAGATTTGAGTCTGCAGGGTTGTTTTCTGCGTTTTCTTTCTCGGTTGTTGAGAGTTTTGATGCTGCATGGTTGTCGTTGTCTGGGGTCCGGCGTTAGTTGTTGTATCGCTCCCTCGTCCGGTCAAAATTCGACTACGCATGTTTTGTATATGACAGCGCATGCGCAACAAGCAAACGCTCACTGGACACTGGACACCACTCGGCGCTTCGCATTGTGACCGGCGCTTTTCGCACTTCACCTTCTACCAGCCTCCTGGCTGAAACCCACGATCCACCACTCGCTCCTCCGCGAAATGCTCGGGATGCGCTATGCCTGCAAGCTGCGCCAATTCCCTGGTCACCCCGCATATGCGCACTTGTTCTCTCATCGACTTATCACGATTTCTTAAGCCAAGCAAACTCTCAACAACCGAGAAAAACAAGAGCCATCCATACAGACTCAAATCTGAGCCTACGCTGGACGCCTCGGAAGATCCGGCGCCACCCTCGGAAGCCTCCGACTTCACCTGGGGAGGCACCGTCAGGCTGCTCACCTATAGCCAGCCAGCCGCTGCTGCAGCAAAAGGCCATACGTGCGGCTGCAGCCTTGACGGACAACCCGAGAAGACACGCCGACGCCATTTTGGCCGTCCAACCCAACCGACCGCAAATCGCCCGACCAGCCTGCCACCAACCTACTTCTTGCCAGCCTGCCATCGCCTACTTCTTCACTACCGACTTCTAGCTCTGCTCTTCACCACCGACTTCTAGCCTGCTCTACACCTTCAACTCGACTACAGGTTGGTCCGGTGGTGCCGCCAACCCCCCCCATTCCGCCGATATTTGTAAAAATGTGTACACCTTTCTTTCCTAACCACAACGCCAAACCCTCGACCCACCATAATCACCAACCATGGACACCACACTGAACACACCGACGGGTGACTTCCTCCTCTGCCGCCGGGATGATAGGGAACCCATGGGCTCCCTTGATCCCTGGGCGGTGGAGGAGGAGATCACCCGTCGGACACGCCAGCCCCTACACGCACGCAAAATTCGTTCCGGGGCACTTCTCATTCAAGCATACAACTCCCACGACGCAGACATGCTGACACACATCACAGACATCACTGGCATACCAATCACCATAACACTAGCCGCACACCTCAACACATCACAAGGCACGATATACGCTCGGGAGGTGGCCTGGATGACGGAGGAGAAACTGGCTCTCAGGTTCAGGAGCCAGGGTATCTCCTCCGTCTACAGGCCACCCACCCTAGCACACAAAGAAGACTCACACACTCTCATACTGACCTTCAACACAAGACAACCACCCACACACGTTAAAGCCGGCTACATTAGGTATAAGGTCACGTCACGAGCACCCCTCCCTCGACGCTGTCTGTTCTGTCAGCGATACGGACACTCGAAGGGGGGGGGGGGGGGGTGCCACGACACAACACCCACGTGCGCAAACTGTGCCGCACCACACGACACAAACACATGCACCAGCAGCACACTCAGTGGCGTCGCCACGAAATTCTTCCAGGGGGGGGGGCAATGTTCATAGGGGGCCTCCTGTTCCCCAAAAGGGGGCCTCCACTGTTTAAAAAAAAAAAATTATTAAACAGAATATGCATGGGTGAATACGAACCTAACAAAATAATCCATCACAAAAAAGAAGAAAAAAAACACATTCATTCAGGCACATCATACCTTTCTGTGTTGCCATATATCATCAACAATGACATCCTCTATGGCAAGGTAGACTTTTTTTAAGTTATCTTTATGAATTATATGAACTAGATTCTGTCTTCAGTTTTCGTTTGATTTGTATAATTCCATAAAGTAACGTCCAAGACATTTCTTTAGCACTGCTTTTTTCCTTGGCACCTGTTCTATTCTGGGAAATATTTGGCAAATTACACTGTTCCAGTAGGTCCTGTGTTAGGGCCTCCTATTGCTTTTTAATCTCTTAGCATGGTTCCCGAAAGGGAACATGATTTCATATTGATGTCTTGTTTGTTCTTGGCATGGTGCATCATTTACGCAAAACGCAATAGCAAGAATCATTTTTTTCGCTGAGAACTAAGCCATACCAGGGTATAAATAAGCAAATGTGGATAAATACGTCAGTGCCAAAACAAACCAATATCTTTATGCTTTATCGACGAGAAGAATCTTCCCACTGGCCTCTAGATTGTAGCGAGCTGGTGGGGCTCGTGCTGAGCATATCTGAAAGATATCCCATTGATCAACCCACTTCTATGTCCACCAAGATTAACTGAATATAGCTAGGTTCATCACTTCTGTTAGTAATTCCCACCAGCTTGATCTCATAAACAAGCTTAAACGATCATTTCTCAGTCCTCGAACGACAATTTCGCGGATGCGACAACGAGAAGTGAATTGAATTGGTTTTTCTGATCGTCATCTTAGGGATTTATTTCTTCTTTTCTTAAAACATTTGGTGCTGGCTGCAAGGCACTTGGCACAGAAGCTAAGATAATAAATCCTCCGCGAATAAATTCACGGCAAGAACAAGCATTGAACAACAATGCATCAATGGCAATGCAACAATGTAACGATGATAATGCATAAATAATGCAAAACCTTCTAATTCCACGCCTGCACGCCCATGGTTATCGCTGTGCTGTACCGTTTTGTAAATTGTGTCGTTGAGAAGGTACTGAAGCTGGGAAGCTTTAATCATGCAGGCTGTAATCACAGAAGACAACTTTGTAGGAAGAAATACGTTTTAAAACATCGTTGCTCCCATTTAATATGGGGCACCGGTGTTGTTTTGTATGTTTGTGAGGGGGAAGTTTCCCACGAAATGTTGACCTTGCTCCATGGACGTAAGTTTTCCGATTTAGACCACTATTTTGTCAAAGGGGACCATTTTAAATACAATAATTAGTGATCGACTGGATTATCCTGTGGAGGGGCCTAATCTATCACTATCGTTTCTGATTCGTCTGATTTCAACCTTAGCTCCCCCACCCTGTTCGAATGTATTATTTTGGTATCCCTTGACAAGTCACCTCGTACTGCTGAAATTACACCTACGCAAATCACTTTAAAATATAAAATTTCCCAATTTCAGACATTCCAGTTCATAGTGCCCGGTTGCCACGACTCCAACGTTATTGCACGTGCACACCCATCTTGCGCATTCGGCTCATTCGCCACACTTCGTGCGATGCTACGGATTCTGCTGGGCCTCCTTCGCTTTGCTAATTATTGCCACATAATAGACTTGTGCCATATCTGACGTGATAAAATACTTCGTATGGTCGTTCGCTGCGAAGATTCGATGACTTAAATTCGATCCTTAGTTCCATACTTCCCATATTTTATGGTAAAGAAATGCGGATACCCGCTGAGCTTTGATTCACCTCATATCTTTGATTAAACATGCTTCCAGGTTGGCTACCGAACCGAGGCCCAGCCTGAGTGTACTTCTTTGAACCTGTTTCGTATTTCTTCGTCTACGGATGTGTCTTAGGGCTCCAATCCATTTTTGTTAGAGATCCAACGCATTTTCGAAACTACTGCTCGTATTAGAGTTTGTTGCTTTTTGTGCACCGAAGACTTTTTTAGTTGTCGGGACGCTTTCAAAGATCTCGATGTGTTTACTTAGTGCCCGGCATTTTTGTTCGTTTCGGACCATGTTGCTTTTCGCGGCCCCAGCCTCTTTTCAGGCCCTTGTGCAGTCATATGGTCCCTGTATGCCTTGAGAGCTTCCGGTGTTTTTTTTTAAATGATGTTTTTTTAGAGTTCCCGGTATATATAGTTATGGTTACAACACATGTTTTCGGGTCCTGTCGCTTTTTGCGAGACTGCGCTTTGGAGGGCCAGTCGCATTCTCGGTCCTCGTTGTGCTCTTAGGGTCCCGCTGTGTTCATTTGGGGCTTCTGACGCACATTTGTGGTGTCCCGGTACGATTTCGGGGCTTTTTCTGGGTTCTATCGCGACTTATCGCGTCCAGGCGCGTGGTTCCGGGACCCAACGCCAGTTATCTGGGCTCAACGCGATTTTATGGATCCCTTCTGAATTTTCTTTAAATTCCAAATCCCGGCCTGATTTTTTCGAGTCCCTGGCGCCATGTTTTTGTATCTCACCTCGATTTTCTTCGAGCTCCGGTATGTTTTTCGATGCCGTACGCGATTTGTCAAGGCATCTGATGACATGTTCGGTGCTCCAGAACCATTGTCCTGACCTGGGCTTTTTTGGAATCCCTCATTATTTTGGAGGGCTCCGGCTTTATTTTTCGGATACCGATGCGACTTTGGGGGTCACACGGTGCCTATATGGGGCCCTAGACGCCAATTGTTGGCAGCCCCGACGTTAATTTTTTATGCCCAGACCAAATTTTTGTACTACCGATGGGAATTCTGGGTCCGAGCGCGAAATTTGGTGGGACCGGTTCGAGTTTGCGGGGCGCGTTGTACCTAGCTGTGACCCCAGCGCGATCTCGGCGGTTCCTGCTGCAGATTTTTGTGCCCCGGAGCGAGTTTTCTGGGGCCCGGCGTATTTACTAGGAGTCTCTATGCGAATTCTGGTGGACCGACGCGAATTTGTGTGGCCCCAGCGCGACTTTTGGGGGCCTCGGCTCGATTCTTGGGAGCATACCCCTCTTAGGAGGGAGGGGCATTTGCCCTTTTGATATGTCACTGCGGCCACCAAAGGACTTTTTTCAGCCGATGGCACCTTTCGGAGTATAAATGCCCTCCGGGCAATTTTTTCCGGACCTGTTCTTAATTTGCCGGTGCTGGGGTCGATTCTATCGAGACTCGGTGTGAACTTTTGGACATCGAGTTCTATTTTCTTAAAGGTCCTTATGCGATATTTTTCGGTCCTGGTACTATTCTTCGGTTTCCAGGTGCGATTTTTTTCGGTGCCCTGACACGTTTTTTTCCAGTGCCCAACGGGTTTTGGAGGGACTTTGACCCGATTTTGTGTGGAGCAGAGTGACATTCCTGTTGATAATTGATTTTTTGGGGCAGCTGTAACATTTTGGGTCCAGGCGCGACCTTTTTGTGGTCCAGTGAGATTTTCAAGGGCTGCGACGCGACTTTTTTCTAGTCCAATGTAATCCTTTATGTCCCGACGTCATTTGCTTGGATCCCTAGCTCGAGTTTTAGCGACCAAGACACTTTGTGGGTGTCCAATACGTTTTTGATGCTTTTGGTGTCCTTGTTGGGGCCCCAGAGTGATTATCCATGTCCGGATTGTTTTTCGTTGCCCCGGCTTCATTTGTGTCCCAATGATACTGTTGGGGGACGGTACTACCTATCGTGCCCCTAGCGTGATTTTCATGGTCCGAGCGTGAATTTTTGGTACCCCTAGGCTCAGCGTGATATTCAGGGGCCCCGGCCGGATCTTTTTGGGCCCATATCGTGATTTTCAAGTACCCCGGCACGATTCCTGGCATTTCAGGGGCTTCTTGCAAATTATAGATCTCCTCTCGCGTCTTAGGGGTCTCGCCTCATTTCCTGGAGCCTTTTTACCGGCTTTTGGACGTCTTCTCGTGCATCCTACCCTCCTCCATATTCAATGGTCCTCTTCTCCCGTTTTGGAGGGCATCCTCCCACATCCTAAGGCCCCTTTAACGTGGCATGGGGCTTCCTCTCATGTTCCAGGGGCATCCTCTGCTAAATTAGGGGCCCCCTGCCACGCCTCGTGGGCCTCCTTTGTCCTCGCAAAGCTTACCCGTCTTGAGGGATCTTCAATTTGGAAACCTCGCCTCGTTCCATACCTGCTACCTTCCACTCCCATCTTAAGTGCCTTCTCTCATTTCCTGGGAATTCCTTCCGGTCGTCGGGGCTTCATTCGGCCCTGGAAACCTCCTACTCGATCTCGAGGGACTTCTCTCGAGTCCGGCAGGGACCTCCTTTTCTCTTCTAGAGGCTTTCTTTTTCAAATTAGGGGCCTCCTCTCACGTCTTCGGAGCATCCTGTTCTGCGTTTTGATTATATCTTTGCCCATTTTAAGGGTGGCCTCTGATCTCCTGGTGGATTCCTGTTCTCTCTCTGGTACCTCCTCTCCCAAATTACAAGCAACCTTTCCTATCTCAGTTACCTTGTCATTTCCTGGGGACCCTCTTACCGGTCTTGAAGCCTTCTTTCTCGCCTGGGAGCCATCCCTCTTATCTAATTGCCCTTCTCTCATATTTTAGGGGCTTCCTCGTTTATCATAGGGTCTCATTTCCAATCTTATATCGCCCTCTTCCGAATTAGGTGCTTCCTGCCACTTTTCAGGATCATCCTTTTCTATCTTGGTGGAACCTTACCCGTTTTAGGGACTGCTTTTTCGTCTCCGAAACCTCATCTCATATCCACTGGCTTTATATTCCGTCTTTGGCCCTCCTCTCATTTTCTGAGGTCTCCCTTCCCGTATTGGGCCACCTTTGCAATCCTGGGGCCTCCTTTGCAATCCTGGGGCCTTCTTTGCAATCCTGGAAGCCTCCTTTGCAATCCTAGGGACTTCCTGTTCATTCCTGGGGGCCTCCTGTGCAATCCTGAAGTCCTCCTTTGCAATCCTGGGGGCCTCCTTTGCAATCCTGGGGGCCTCCTTTGCAATATTGGGGACCTCCTTTTCAATCCTGAGTGCCTCCTTTGTAATCCTGGAGGCCTCCTTTGCAATCTTGGGGGCCTCCTTTGCAATCCTGGGGGCCTCCTTTGTAATACTGGAGGCCTCCTTTGCGTTCCTGGGGGCCTCCTTTGCAATCCTGGGGCCTCCTTTGTAATCCTGGAGGCCTCCTTTGCATTCCTGGGGCCTCCTTTGCATTCCTGGAGGCCTCCTTTACATTCCTGGGGGCCTCCTTTGCAATCCTGGGGGTCTTCTTTACAATCCTTGGGGCCTCCTTTGCATTCCTGAGGGCCTCCTGTGCAATCCTGAAGTACTCCTTTGCAATCCTGGGGGCCTCCTTTGCAATCCTGGGGGCCTCCTTTGCATTCCTGAGGGCCTCCTTTGCAATCCTGAAGTCCTCCTTTGTGATCTTGGGGGCCTCCTTTGCATTCCTGGGGGCCTCCTTTGCATTTCTGGAGGCCTCCTTTGCTATCTTGGGGGCCTCCTTTGCAATCCTGGGGCCTCCTTTGTAATACTGGAGTCCTCCTTTGCAATCCTGGGGGCCTCTTTTGCAATCCTGGGGCCTTCTTTGTAATCCTGGAGGCCTTTTTTGCAATCCTGGGGCCTCCTTTGCATTCCTGGGGGCCTCCTTTCCAATCTTGGGGCCTCCTTTGTAATCCTGGAGGCCTCCTTTGCATTCCTGGGGCCTACTTTGCATTCCTGGAGGCCTCCTTTACATTCCTGGGGGCCTCCTTTGCAATCCTGGGGGTCTTCTTTACAATCCTTGGGGCCTCCTTTGCATTCCTGAGGCCTGTGCAATCCTGAAGTACTCCTTTGCAATCCTGGGGGCCTCCTTTGCAATCCTGGGGGCCTCCTTTGCATTCCTGAGGGCCTCCTTTGCAATCCTGAAGTCCTCCTTTGTGATCTTGGGGGCCTCCTTTGCATTCCTGGGGGCCTCCTTTGCATTTCTGGAGGCCTCCTTTGCTATCTTGGGGGCCTCCTTTGCAATCCTGGGGCCTCCTTTGTAATACTGGAGTCCTCCTTTGCAATCCTGGGGGCCTCTTTGCAATCCTGGGGCCTTCTTTGTAATCCTGGAGGCCTTTTTTGCAATCCTGGGGCCTCCTTTGCATTCCTGGGGCCTCCTTTGCATTTCTGGAGGCCTCCTTTGCTATCTTGGGGGCCTCCTTTGCAATCCTGGGGCCTCCTTTGTAATACTGGAGTCCTCCTTTTCAATCCTGGGGGCCTCTTTTGCAATCCTGGGGCCTTCTTTGTAATCCTGGAGGCCTTTTTTGCAATCCTGGGACCTCCTTTGCATTCCTGGGGGCCTCCTTTGCAATTCTGGGGGCCTCCTTTGTAATCCTGGGGGCCTCCTTTGCAATCCTGGGGGCCTCCTTTGCATTCCTGGGGGCCTCCTTTGCAATCCTGGAGTCCTCCTTTGCGATCCTGTAGGCCTCTTTTGCAATCCTGTGGGAATCCTTTTCAATACTGGGGCCTCCTTTGTAATCCTGGGGGCCTCCTATCCTCTCCTAGGTGACTCCTTCTTCAAATTAGGGGCCTCCTCTCACGTCTTGGAGGCCTCCTCTCATGTCTCGTCGGCCTCCTTGATCACTTTTTTGCTGTGCATTCCCGGATAGGGGCCTCCTGAAATTTCAGGGGGGGCGGCGCCCCCCCAGTCTCACGGCAGGGGGGGCGACTGCCCCCCCTGCCCCCCCGGTGGCGACGCCCTTGAGCACACTACGCTGCGTCGGTTGCGGCGGAGACCACACCTCCCGGGACAGGGCCTGCCCTCGGTGGACGAGGGAGGAGATTCTCCGTCTTGTCCACCTGGAGGGCTGGGCCCTGCCGCGGGCAAGGTCGTGGGTCGACGGCCAGCAGCCGACGCAGCCCATACATCACAAGGCGTCCACGCACTCTAAGACAGACCCAGCAGTCATGTTGTTGTTGAATGTTTTTGAATGCGTTTCTCCAGCCTGCCACTGTCGGGTGATATCGGCTGTTTACGTCGGTAACTTGTGGTTGAGTGTGTTGGTCCGGGCGGTGCCCGAGAGTAGGGGAGGGGGGGTACAAGTCATCGCCGTTTGTTTGAACATTTCAAGAATACATACATGTCATACACTATGATGGTTCTATTTTGTGCTGCGTTATTTTTTTACATACAGGTCTGCGTTATTTTTTTACATACTCTAAGACAGACCCAGCAGTCATGTTGTTGTTGAATGTTTTTGAATGCGTTTCTCCAGCCTGCCACTGTCGGGTGATATCGGCTGTTTACGTCGGTAACTTGTGGTTGAGTGTGTTGGTCCGGGCGGTGCCCGAGAGTAGGGGGAGGGGGGGGGGGGGTACAAGTCATCGCCGTTTGTTTGAACATTTCAAGAATACATACAGGTCATACACTATGATGGTTCTATTTTGTGCTGCGTTATTTTTTTATCTCTTTCTTTTCGGTTCTTTTCCCATTTGTTTCAGGTCATGGTGTTGGACATCCACCTGCCTGTTTGTTTTGTTTTGTTTGTTTCCTTTTCTTTTTCCTCCTTTTTTAACATGTCATGGGTCGAGTTGGGCGAGAGTGGGTGTAGGGGTTCGGATGTTGTTTGTTCAGATGTCGTTCAGTTTCGGGTGGTCTTAGTACGGGTTTTTGATTTCTTGTCAGTTGTGGTGTTTGGTTTGTTGGTAGATGTAGTGTTTGCTTTGTTGGTTGCTCTCGTTGTTGGGGCTTGGGTAGTCTGAGGTGCGTTGTCCGAGCTAATGCAGTCGTCTTCTGAGTCAGTGACTGGGCCGTTGTGGTTACGGTGTTTTTTCCGTCGTGCTTGTGGTGGTTCTGGAGGGACTGGTGCGGGTGACGGTTTGAGTCATCCGCGGTGTGGTATGGGGGGGGTGGTACCTGTGTTTGTGCGGTGTCTTGTGTTGGTTCTGGCCTGATGACTATTGTTGGGTCTGTCTGTGTTTCCCTGGAGCGGTCGGTGGGTTCTAGTGGTGTAGCCGTATACTGTGTGGCCGGCTGTTGGGTGGGCTGCGGCGGGTACCGCTCAGCGGCCCACGCCACTGCCCGCGACGGGGCCCAGGCCTCGAGGTGGATAAGTCGGAGAATTTCTTTCTCTTTCCTCCACCGAGGGCAGGCCCCGTCCCGGGAGCCGTGGCCCCCGCCGCATCCCACACACAGCCGCGAGTCGCTGTTGCATGTGTTGGTGAGGTGTGGGCCGGCGCAAAGGGCACATGTGTGAGTTGTGTGGTTGCAACCCCCCCCCCTCGAGTGGCCGTATCCTTGACAGATAGAGCAGCGTCGAGGGAGGGGTGCGCGTGGCGTTACTTTGAATGTGAGGTAGCCAACTTTGACTTGTGTTGGTTGTTGTTTGGTGTTAAAGGTTAGAATGAGAATGTGTGTGTCTGGTTTGTCTTTTGGGGCCGGGGGCCGATAGACGGAGGTGATCCCCTGGTCCTCAAATCTGTGAGCCAGTTTCTCCTCCGTCATCGCCCCCAACTCCCATGCGTGGATGATGCCCTGGGAGGAGTTGTTGTGTGTGTCTAGTGTTATGTTGACCGGGGTGTTGTCGAGTTTAGTGATGGAGGTCAGTATGTCTGCGTCTTTCTTTTCCCAGGAATGGATCAAGAGTGCCCCCGACCTTAGTAGGCGTGCGCGTAGGGCCACTCCTGTCCGACGGATGATCCCCTCCCTGACCCTCCAGGGGTCAAGAGTCATCATTGGATGACCATCATCCCGGCGGCACAGGAGATCATCCTTCGGAGTGGGTGGCGTGGTGTCGGTGTCCATGTCCAGTGAATGTAGAGGGCCGTATGTATGGTGTTGGATCTAGGAAGTGAAGGTTACAATTACAAAAACGGCGGGTGGGGAGGGGGGTTGGCGGCACCGCCGGACCAACCTGTAGTCGGAGATAGTTGAGCTAGAAGAGGTGCAGATGTCACTCGCTGCTCTGGTGGCACTGCGCTGGATTCCGGTCCGTTGTGTAGTTGGCTGGCGGGGGCTTGGCTACGCCAAGGTGGCGTCGGTGCTTCGGGTTCTTTTGGGCGTTGCCAGATGGCGTTGGCGCCGCTACTCAGCACGCCTTTGGCGCTGCACCGGCTCTTTTTTGTCGCCGTGCTACTAGGTGGCACGTCGTTTAAGCCGGTCACTTGCGGCTCCTGTGGCGTCGAGGCTTCTAGGGTGGTGTTGAGCCTCGGCGTTTTAATGCGCCGTATGGCGTCTCTCGGTTCTCGGTTGGTGGAGAGAGAGAGATGGTTTCTGTTTCCTGGTTTTGCAGCAGTCATTATCAGGCCGCAACCCAAGGCATCAAAGCAAAACAAACCCCACACACCCACTCAACACAGGCACCACCCCCAGTACCACAACGTGGAACACGCAACCCATCACCAGTACCAGGCCCATCACAACCATCACTAACACCTTACGCAATACGCAAAAACCTACGCTTTGAATTCGAGGCACTCACAGACTCAGACGACGACAACAGCTCAGACCACATCACTGTCACTACCCATGCACCTACCACACGAGCAAACAACAAAACAAACACCACCTCTACCAACAAGAAACCACACACTCGCGCCAAAACCTCTCGCCACTGAACAACATCCTAACAACTCCTTTCACCTAGACTCTCCCTACTCTGGGGACGAGTTGTCTAGGGGTAAGATGCTTGTCTCGCAATTGAAAGATTGTGGGTTCGAATCTCACCTGTCGCTACTCTTCGCCCGCGACCAATCGGCGTGAGAGGTTGGCGACGCTATATGACTCAACGGTCGATGTGTCGTAAAATCAATAACCAACTAACCAAGCAACTCTCCCTACTCTACCCATGATGTGTAAAAGATACTGAAAAAGAACAAAAACAATACAAAAGAACTAAGAGATATAAAAAATACAAACTAAATGGCCATAGCCAGGAAAAAATGCAAACAAACATGCACTTAATAAATAGAAAAGGCCCAAAGCAGTGTATAATCGTATGTCCATGTGTTCTTGAAATGTTCAAACCAACGGCGATGACCCGACTTTACCCCCGCTCTACACCCCTTAGGGCACCGTCCGGACCATCTCTAACATCACATCTATAAACACCTATTGGCGGTATCCCACTTGGAAAAGTGGAGTTCCGAGAATGGGTTTAGGTTCTCGACTGCAAAAACAGTTGGCATGCACTTTTGTCGGCGCCGCCGGAACTGTCCGGACCCTGATATCCAGCTGTACGGTGAGCGAGTTCCCTTCCGGCGAGTTGCTCGATTTTTGGGAGTTATTTTTGACACTCGTCTTAATTACAAGAAGCATTTTAAGACACTTCGGGAGAAGTGTTTTACACCCCTAAACCTGCTAAAGATGGTTGTACACACATCTTACGGAGGAGACAGGAAAACCATGTTACTGTTGTATCGCTCTCTCATTCGTTCAAAACTGGACGAAGCGTGTTTTATATATGACAGCGCATGTGCAACAAGCAAGCGCTCACTGGACACTACACTGTACACCACTCGACGCTCCACATTGTGACCGGCGCTTTCCGCACTTCACCTTATGCCAGCCTTCTGGCTGAAACTCACGAGCCACCACCTCCGCCGCGAAATGCTCGGGATGCGCTATGCCTGTAAGCTGCGCCAATTCCCTGGTCATCCCACATATTCGCACGTGTTCTCCCATCGACTCATTGCATAATTTGGTCGAGGACGCCTTCTGCATGCCATTCCTTTTTGTGTTCGCATACGCAGGCTCTTTGAGAGGACAGTGGAATTCGACCGATGGGAATTATGCAGTCCAATTTGGTTCAAACGCCGCCATGGCAGGTGATTGTTACTGGGCCTCTGGCAAGATCTTTTTCCCTACCACCACATGTAACTGTTTACACTTCAGAGTTGGTGGCGATCACAAAGGCCCTCAGTTTTATTGAAGTGGGGCGGGATGCCTCGCATGTGATTTTTACCGACTCACTCAGCAGTCTCTGGGCGCTAAAACAGTTTAACCCACCTGACACCATTTTACAGAACGTTTTACGGCGTCTGGGATCACTGGCTCAAGCTGGGAAGACTATTGTCCTCTGTTGGATCCCGAGCCATGTCGGTATCGTGGGGAACGAGGCAGCGGATGCTGCTGCGAAGCGAGCAGCTCAAGCCCCATATATGCGATATATGCCGCTCCCCGCGAGGGAGTATGACCGTTCTATCACGACCTTTGTTTTTTAAATGGCAGTCTATTTGGGACACACTGTAGGACAATAAACGGCGAACAATCAAGCCATGTCTTGGGTAGTGGCCCTCGTCCTACCGTAGGACGAGGCAAGACAAGGTCGTGCTCTGCCGCCTTAGGCTGGGACACACTCACGCAACGCACCACCATCTGGTCTGTGGGGAGGACAGGCCAAACTGCCCTCGATGTCACGCACCATTATCAGTACGTCACGTTCTGATATCCTATCCCCTGTTCGCCGATGCTCGAAGACGCCTTTTCGGAGTCGTGCAGTCTCCGTCACTCCGCGAACTCCGGGGTGACCACTCACGCGTAGTAACTTCAGGACAACTGTTTCGCTTTCTCTCGGATGTCCAGTTTGGAGCGATTTACACACCTCACTGACATGTAGCACTATAAGCTCGGAATGATCTGCCGGTATTTTGAAGGCTCGCATACTACTTTTGGCATGGATCCTCTTAAGTTGTCCATCTAAAATTGTTATGGGCGCTGTATGGCCAACGCAGTCGATGCGCCCGTAAGCCCAAATAACCAACCATCTATAAACACCTAAACAACCGATATCACCTGACGGTGGCGGGCTGGTCAAACTCATCCAACAACAACAACATCGACTTATTGCATCATTTGGTCGAGGACACATTCTGCATGCGTTCCCTTTCCCTTTTGCGTTCGCATACGCAGGCTCTTTGAGGACAGTGGGATTCGACTGCAGGGAATTATGCGGTCCAATCTGGTTCAAATTGCTCCATGGCAAGTGACTCCTATAATAGATATGTCACTTTCCTCGGTTGGAAAGGACCATGCTGCACCACAGGACCGGCTGTCACGTGCGCTCGAACACATAGTCTCGTTCGAGGGTTATGTCCCGATTTATACAGATGGATCAAAGACTGATGGTGGTGTGGGCAGTGCATTTGTTATTGGGCCTCTGCCAAGATCCTTTTCCCTACCACCACTTGCAACTGTCTACACATCAGAGCTGGTGTCGATTACAAAGGCCCTCAGTTTTATTGAAGTGGGGCGGGATGCCTCGCATGTCATCTTTACGGACTCACTCAGCAGTATCTGGGCACCAAAGCAGTTTAACCCACCTGACACCATTTTGCAGGATGTTTTACGGCTTCTCAGAATCACTGGCTCAAGCTGAGGAGACTATTGTCCTCTGTTGGATTCCGAGCCATGTCGGCATCGTAGGGAACGAGGCAGCGGATGCTGCTGCGAAACGAGCAGCTCAAGCCCCATATATGCGATATATACCGCTTCCCGCGAGGGAGTATGACCATTTTGTCGCTACTTTTTTTTAATGGCAGTCTAGTTGCAGTGGACACACTGCAAGACAATAAACTGCGAACGATGAAGCCATGCCTTGGACAGTGGCCTTCGTCCTACCGTAGGACGAGGCGGGACGGGGTCGTGCTCTGCCGTCTTAGGCTAGGACACACCCACCAACGCACCACCATCTGCTCTGTGGGGAGGACATGCCAAGCTGCCCTCGATGTCACATACCACTGCCAGCACGTCACGTTCTGATATCATGTCCCTTGCTCTCCGATGCTCGAAGACGCCTTCTTGGAGTCGTGTGGTCACTGTCACTCCGCGAACTCTTAGGTGACCACTCACGTGTGGGAACTTCAGGATAACTTTTTCGCTTTCTCCCGGATGTCGAATTCAGAGCGATTTACACACCTCACTGACATGCAACTATTAAGCTTGGAATTATCTGCCTGTATTCTGAGGGCTCGCATACTACTAATACTACATACTACTGTTAGTATGAATCCTCCTTAGGTTGTCCATCTAACATTCTTATGGGCGTTGTATGACCGACCCGGTCGATGTGCCCGTGGGCCCAAATATCCAACCAATGAATGCCAATGTTTCTCCTGGACTGGAGTGTCCCGACATCATGCTGGGCTGCCTTTTATGCTTAGGACCTTTGGAAGTTCCAAAAGGTGGGCGAAGAGAGATGTGGTTGCAATTATTAAAGCACTATGTTTTATTGAGGTTGGAGATGAAACCCTACATCTTATTTTAACAGACTCGTTGAGTAGCCTTCGGGCCCTTCAGCCTTTGCAACCATCAAACCATTTTGCTCAAGAAATCCTGGCACGACTGACAGTATTGGGTAGAGCGGGTAAGAGGATTATCCTGTGCTGGATACCGAGCCATACCGGCATCACGGGAAATGAACTGGCTGACGCTGCTGCCAAGCGTGCCGCGCAGTCACGTAGGGTTCGAGCTCTACCCCTCCCAGCCAGAGATTACTACGCAAATGTAAATGCTTTCCTCCAAGGAAAGTGGAAAGTAGAGCAGCTACAATATCTTTCACTTTGCCACCACACGCGTCTGTGTACACTGCTGAGTTGGTTGCGATTATTAAAGCACTATGTTTTATTGAGGTTGGAGATGAAGCCCTACATCTTATTTCAACAGACTCGTTGAGTAGCCTTCGGGCCTTTCAGTCTTTTCAACCATCAAACCATTTTGTTCAGGAAATCCTAGCACGTCTGACAGTATTGGATAAAGCGGGTTATCCTCTGTTGGGTACCGAGCCACACCGGCATCACGGGAAATGAGCTCGCTGACGCTGCTACCAAGCGGGCCGCGCAGTTACATAGGACTCGAGCTCTGCCCTCCCAGTCAGAGATTACTACGCAAATGTAAATTAGTTCCTTCAAGGAACGTGGCAAGAAAGCTGGAATTCCCAAATTTTAAACAAACTCCGGACCATCAAACCAGTTCTGGTACCGTGGACATCATCGCTAAGAAAATGTAGGAGAGAAGAGGTGATTCTGGCACGCCTGAGAATAGGGCACACGTATGCGACGCACGGTTACCTTTTGAGAAGGGAGGCGAAGCCATGCTGTTCCCGATGTGGCTCACCGATGACAGTTCGACATATACTGTTTTCATGCCCCAACTTCACGGTAGAACGAAGACGTCACTTCGGTTCCAATTGCCACGAATGGTCGTACTGTGACGTTTTAGGCGACAATTCGGAGATCATCCAGACCGGACAAATATACCGATATATATATCGACCGCTCAGTTCGACGTAATCTATCCCTTCCGAAAATAGACTCCTGCCGCCTAGTGTGATGTGAAAAAAACTAAGTTATGGGCGCTACATAACCAGTACCAGTTGATGCACCCCTAAGCCCAATCAATCAATCAATCAGCCACTAGTGTTAGGACATGGGGCGGCTGCGCACCTGTTCTCCGATGCGTCACCTCTCTGCGCATGCTGTGGCAATACCACACACAGCCTTCGCGCACTGTGGCAATGCCACATACAACCTTCGCACGCTGTGGTAATGCCACACACACACAGCCTTCGCACGTTGTGGTAATGCCACACACAACCTTCGCACGCCGTGTACCACACACAACCTCCACACGTTGTGATAATGCCACACACAAACTTCGCGCACTGTGGTAATACTACACACAACCTTCGCGCACTGTGGTAATGCCACACACAACCTTCGCACGCTGTATCCCACAAAAACCTTCTCACAACCACGGGCAGCATACATTCCGCCACGCACATTGAGATTATTTGAGCTCCGGGGTCAAGAATTGGAACATAATGGAGCCTTGTCTTCGTCCATTGATACATTCCTGCCTAAGCGTCGGAAGTGGGGATATCGTTCAACATTTTGTAACCCAGAAATACTAGATATGGAGCCTGAAAAGAAGTGATGCACCGTATTGCCCTTTCTTCACATTCGCTTTGCTTTGCCAGTTTCGGCACGCTTTCCAAAGCTTTCGGCCAAATTCACGTTTCAACGCTGGTTAATGTTCAAGCATTGGCGGGTACACTGATGCGTCGGCTGCTGGTCGTTGACCCACGACCTTGCCCGCGGCAGAGCCCAGCCCTCTAGGTGGACAAGACAGAGAATCTCTTTCTCCCTTGTCCACCGAGGGCAGGTCCTGTCCCGGGACGTATGGTCTCCGCCGCAACCGACGCAGCGTAGTGTGCTGCTGGTGCATGTGTTTGTGTCGTGTGGTGCGGCACAGTTTGCGCATGTGGGTGTTGTGTTGTGGCACCCCTCCCCCTTCGAGCTCCCCCGACGAGGCACCACCTTTCCGTGGTGGGGGATGGCGTGCCCCAATGATCCGGCTCCCATCTTACCGGTGAGGGGACAGACTAAGAATGCCTCACTCGTCCTTCCATCCATACGCTCCCATTCCCATGCCCATCTCATCTCAACATCCATGCCGTTCACCTGGCCCTGCTAACACCAACTATCCTTACTATGAACAGGTAGGAAAACTTCCCCGATCCTGCCCACCAGCTCAGTTTTATCGGGGTAGTCGCGCCCCCTCGGCCCGTCCCCCGGGGTTGACGGAGTCCTGGAGGCTGAGATCCCCCGCCGCACGGTGCTAGTTGTGACGGGGGGGGGGCAACACGTCTCTTTGGTACAGATATCCCGAAGGAGCGGGCGGGTCAGTAGGGCCCCATATGGGCCAAGCGACATGTCTCAGACCGGAGGTTTGGGCCCTGGCCTAGTGCCTACTGACCTGGTCGGCAGGGGTCAAGGGGTGGGCGGTGCTAGATCCCGGTCGGGGTGGTGAGTCTCTCTCTCTCCCGGCCGGGTGATGGCATCGCCTGCCCCGTATAGCTCCTCGGGCGCCTGGCGTCCTCCCGTCCGCGTGACTCAGGCGTCCCCCCAGTAGGACCCCTATGTGGTGGGGCGCAACGAGGGGCAGAAACCAACCCACGTTTATGGATACTTCTAATAAACAACCGTCCCCTGGCCCCTCACATGAGGACCAGACCCCTCGTGCCCCTGTTCGAAGATCAGGCCCAAACGTGACCCTGGCGCGCAGGGCTCATGAGGATAATGAGCGTACACAAAATCGACACTTTGGGCCAGTGTTGGATTTTCACTTCTCGTTCTTGGATTCGGAGTGTATAATCCTTGAGTTCATGCAATTACGGAGTGCATAATGCCTGGTAACCATGGGGTGAATACAAATTACTGAGACAAAGAAATAAAGTCTTGTTTTTCCATTCAAAAAGCATACATTACAGGTGTTTCATCCCACACAGCCTAAGTATGCTGCCTGATGCTGGATCACATAAAAATAGTATTCACTGAGAATACAAACTTCACATAGCAGTCATATGTGTTGTGGTGCTGGAAAAGTGTTAAATATACTGTCATTGGCAAGAAATGATGCATTTAATCGTGATTGATTTTCCATGCGAGTTTGAATATATTTCAACTTCAGGTATGTAGGTATATTACTATGATGAAATATATTATTCAAGGGTATCCACACGACATGTCTTACACAGTTTACCTCCATGAAGCAAACAAATTGGTTAGGCTTGGTTATGTTATGATAAGTTGGGCTCTACTCTTAAGTTGGACAAGTTTTCATATCCAATGCTTTTTTCTATTTCCAGAATTTGTTTTTCAACAATGAACCAGGCAAGGTTAGGTTATGTCAGGTTATGTTCTTTAATTTGCATTTTTTTAAAGAAAAATACTGATTGCAATTTTTCCTTTTTCAAGAGAATTGTTCTTTTTGCATTGAAGGTTAGGCTAGGTTAGGGTAGATTATGCCACATTTTTTATTTCCCAAATTAATTTTTACAATATATTACCCAACTCCAAGCCCATTTATTGGTGTTGTTTTACCTGCCAACTGGAAAGTATGTATTTACAGTGGAAGTGAGTGGTCACACCATGTAAATCACATTTTTAAACATGGCATTGGAAAAAGGAATTTAAATAACCCAAAATTACCCTAAACTGCAAATTTACAAATAGAAACAAAGTGATGATGAACAAGAATTATGCCTTTCACATCAGGAACCACAAAACCTCAATATCCCTTATGGAAAATGATTGGTCCTGAACCCTGTGCTGATGAAGAATGCCCATGGCATGGTTGGATTTAAAAAAATAATGTATCAGGACTGCAAAAAAAATGTTTCCAATAGGAAATTTGAATCCATTCATTCCATGCACCACCATAGGCATTATGTTAAATTTGGAAATCATTATGTCGCATTGGCAACAACAAAAGTGTACAAATTTACACCTGTGATTAGCATGCTCCAACTGTTACCCATCGAAAGCCAGCATTAATAGCAATTAGCCATATTCGCCGCAATAGAATCGGCAGAAAAAAAGAATTCCTACAAGGGGTATGCCAGACAATAGGAGTCACAGAAGATAATAAAGCAGCACCTACCAGTTACTATTCCCACAGCACCTACTCTTTTTCCCGAGGCGCACACCTGAGGAGAACGAGAACAGAAAAATAACAACGGCCTCCTCCCCGGCTTCGTACCTTGGCTGTTGCCTTGGCTGACTCGATAGGCTTTGGGCTGGCCCAAGGCCGGCTGGCCTTAACCTTCATCAGGGCTGGCTGCGACTTGTGTTACATTGTCACAAAAATAATGCAATCGAGACAAGCTGCTCTTTTACCTTTGTCAACAAAGATTTCATCCCATTGGCTGAGTTCAAACCATTAAGCCAATCAGCAGCCTCCGTACAGTCAGCCGGAGTTGACGAAAGACCAGTAAGCGGCTCGTAACCACCCCGCATTTAGCAGCGTATAAGAACATGACGGCTAAATTTCCATTTTCCCGGAGTGGGAGAAATTAGTTGTCGGAGTGGCATAAACACTATCATTGCCACCAGTTTGTGGTGTATTTAAACAATGTAGGTCATGAAATGGAAGGACACTGAAATTTCTGGTTATATGGTGGTCCATTTGGCTGTAAAATGTAACCAGATTTGAAGAACGTTTTGGTACCATTTAGGTCATTTTCTTGCGTAAAATCCATCGGATATCTTTTTTGTTTTATTGCTCTGGACTGGTCCAGGATGCAAAACGATCAGTTTTGTTCGTGTCAAGTTATGTAGAACATCTCAATCTTCAAGGAAACAGAAAGGAATGCATTATTTATGGCCTTTCTTGGCCGTAGTTTAAAAAGCTCCGACCGGAGTGGGAGCTGGAGAGCCGCGAATCCATCGAATCCAAGAAGCGCCGTTCGGGTCTAGCCAGTCTGGGAATGGTGGTTTCCCTTCATTAGGCGAGCCGAGAATAGAGGTTTCTTTCACTTGGCAAGGAATTTTTCTTGTATGCACCGAGTTGCCCACTGGATGGCAAGAGACGAAAGAGGTTCGTTGTAGGCATCGCCAACCTTGGTAGGAACGACCTACGTATCTATTATCAATATCTTCTCCATTGAAATTATTGGCTGGGATAGGCCTCGTGAGTTGTATGATGGGATATAGTCCGATAATTCAGGGACCAGGTAGTGAGACTACTAGTTGATCTCGTGTAGTATTAGCCGACGTAGGAACTGAGGCCCAATTGAGGTTTCTTGAAATTTAATTTGTCTTGTTGGTGTAAACTTCAGTATCAAAGCAGAAATATAGCTACCTAGCTAGAATGATGTATGCATAACCAGCTTAATGTTGAGAAGTATGGGTAGCCATAGCAAAATTGTGATTCCTTATATTTTGCAGTGGTGCACATCTGTATCCCTCTGTTGGTGCCCATGCATGCAGTGGCACAACCTAGGACAGGGGACCCTCAATGTTTGCTTTGCTTCTCAAATGACTTCAACTTTTAACATGGGACTCTATGGAGTGTGCCCCCATCTATTTCACCCTGCCCATTGCCTTTCACGTATTTCCCCCTCCCCAATAATTTTCATAAATGAACATCCATAACCTGGAAAGAGTATTTTCATAAGTGTGTTCTTAATGTGTTGGATTTGGATGGAAGAACCTTTCAGCTTGCTTTGTTTTGTTTTGGAAATAAAGCTTTCATTTTCGTAAGACAATATATTTTCAGGAATCAGGGATTGGTCCCCTTCAGTGCACGGATACAGTAACTCACAAGCATTGTTGTGCTCTAACTAAATGTTTCAAGAAATTGTGAAGTGCACCCCACCTCATACCCCAATAAACTCCATTATCTGGCTTTTTTGTCCCTGCAGCTTCCTGAACATTCCTATGCCATGACAAATCATAATATATGTCCACAAATAGTTTGGGGATGTGATTGCTTTTGTGATTTGCAAGTTGTGTAGGGACTTCTCTAGTTCTGTCTAGCCTTGCATTCTTCTGAACACTACTGATTCCAGCATTTTCACGAATGAACAATGTACACATGAAGGAATGGCTGTTTATTAATTCACATGTTTCAGACAATTGCATACCACCTGCACCATTTCATGGAACAAATACATTGGTATTAATGTTGTATGCAGATTGCAGAGTGATCCTTAAGCATCTGCTGTCATCTGTTGCACATGCTAGCAAGCTGGCACTCGTCTAGTCTTGCTTGCATCTAATTTTCTGTTCCACTTCTGCATCCTCTTGGAATGTTGCTGCAGCTCTCATGGTCACCTGAAATAACAAATGTGCATTATCTTCAATGATGTTGCCAAGTTGCTGTGGCAAGGACATAACATGGCTAGACAAGATGAAGAGCACCAAAACTAGAAGGGTTTTTCATTGTCAGCAACTTATTACCATATGTTATAGGCCCTTGGAGCATGCTGCATCCTCTGCTTCATCACAATCCAATAATACTATTGGATTACGACAGCTGGTTGAGATTGCTGTTAAGCAAGGCTCTTCACGATATATCATGTAATGTAAGGAGTGGGTTTTTTTGGGAGTGTATAATTCTTTGGATGACAAAAGTTCCAAAAAAGGACCATATTTCCAACACTGCTTTGGGCTCGCGAGTACCGCCTCACCATCAAGCACCTCGAATCCGCGTATCTTGGTTTTCAAATCAACCTACCCAGAAAATAAATTATCGACGCTCTCTCCCTTTCAGCGCAAGTGAGGATGCGACCGTTTGGGATGTATAATGCGATGTGACAAGTTGCTTGATGGAGGCATCGAAGTCGAATTTCGTAATGGAGAGGATGCGAGGAGGGCACTGGAGTTGGAGATAAATTCACTTATAGCATACGCACCCCGAACGGAACAAGGTGCATTACCATACCAGTTAAAGTTGAACCTCATAATACTAAAAACTTCTGCAAAGGAGTCATCAGCTGCTTCGATCTGAGGGATGTGTCTGAGGCTGAGATTGTTGGTGGATTGGCTGAGTACGGTGTTGTGGACGCGTGGAGACTGAAGGTAAGAAATGAGAAATAGCTACATCCGACAAGTAACATTATTCTAACGTTCAGCAGCACTGATATACCAGCCATAGTATCAGTAGGCTATATTCGAATAAAAGTCCGCGTTTTCATTCCCAACCCGATGAGGTGCTGCAGATGTCAGCGTTACGGCCACACGAACAAGTACTGCCGAGGACGCCCTGCGTGCGGCCGATGTGGGTCGGAAGGCCACACTGTTGACAAGTGTGACTCACATGAGTCATGGTGTGTGAATTGTGGTCGGGGTCAGGTGCCCCACAAAACCTCTGACAAGTCATGCCCAGCCTACGTGAAAGAGAAAGATTTTGTCAATGAAATGCACCAGAAATATCACTTTTTCACAGTCCCGAGAGGCATATGAGGAGAGTCACCCGAAAGTATCATACGCAGAAAAGACTAGAAGTACCCCGACGAGCTATGCACATCAGCAAGCCACCAGCGCTACCCAGCTGCTTACACAACTCGGTGCCTTCCTGAGCTCGTTTGATTTTATTTGCACACCTTCCACGAGGGCGGAGACACCGGATGCGCCACCCATAGTTCGACCATCTAGATCAAAGCAGGCGAAAGAAACGCCACCCCTAGCATCCCCACAGCCCTCAGAGGAACTCTCGGGGACGAAAACAGGGCAGGAAGGAGGAAAGTGGACCTTCGTACAGCGGTCCAAAAAAACTCGCCAAGCCCCCCCCTACACATGATCTACCACACCCTCTACTTCCACATCCAAAGTAACCCATCCTACCCCGCATCACCATCAATTCCTGCTCCTCCCCCTCCACCTCCATCTCCACCTCCACCTCCATCGCTCCACGGAGCACCGTCGCGACGCATACCCGTCACGCCCCCATCAGTGCCACGAATCCCGATCACCAGTGTTCGCCAAAGAGCCCCGGACCTCGGACCGGTGGGGCGTGCCAGCCGTAGCTCGTCTCCGAACGTACGGCCGAGAGCCCCAAACCCCCGGTAACTAAGTCTACATTGGCACCTGGAGGCTCCGCAGCTCCAGCTGAAACTCTTCATATCCCACCACCCATCCCACGACGTGGGTACGATGCTTTGGCATACCCGTCACCCCCTAGAGGCAGAAAGCGAGCTCCACCATGGCAAGTGTCTCCGGCTGATGGAGGAAATCCTAGGGCGAGGCCAAGATCCTCCTCGGGATCCTCCACACAGCAGTGACTACTGAGTTTGTCACTTCATCGGTAGCCATTTGGCTTCAGGAAACTAAGCTCACACCAAAGAACACCGTCAAGGTTAAAGGCTACACTGTGTTTCGAAGCGATGTTCGTCCTGAAACTAACTCGAATGGTTAGTTTCAGGTTAGTTAGTTTCGTGTCGTGTCTTAGTTAGTTTCGTGTCTTGCTTGCTGTCCGCTACAATGTACCAGCACGCGAGCTACCTCTTCGAACCACTTCAGGCAACCGCAGCACAGGTAACGCTTCGCGACACCCATATTAGTCTGTGCTCCCCATATCTGCCTCCTGGAGCCACGTTTCCTGCGGTGGAGCTGAAATATCCACTTGCTGAGCTTCCACCACCAGTGCTACTTCTGAGTGATTTTAACGCTCACCACACCGCTTGGGGATGCTCAGACATCAACACACGGGGCCGAATACTGGTGGATTTATTCCTACTGGAGCCGATATGCGTTTTAAACACAGGCGCACATACACATCTTACTCTGCCATCGGGCCGGATGTCAGCGTAAGACCTAAGCCTAGCCAGCCCCCAGCTGACCCATCAGTTTGAATGGTCAGTTGAGGATTGCCTCGGAAGTGACCACTATCCGGTTTGGCTAAAGTTTCGGGGAGGCGTTGTTTTGGGAACACGGCCACCGCGCTGGAATTTGAGGACAGCAGACTGGGCTCGTTGTGAAACTGAGATACAGACAGTTTTTACATCTGATACTGGGAATCACTGTACTAGTGTGGAGGATTTTACATCACTGGTACTCCAGTGCTCTGATATGTGCATTCCACGTACCTCTACAACCTGGAATCTGGAATGTGGAAGGGCTATCCGCGCTCGCAAGCGAGCCCTGAACAAAAATCAGTAAGCATGGCAATATGGCCAACATGTGAGTTCCAACAGGCCCGAGCACTAGTCCGACGCACCATATGTGCGGCGAAGCGCGCATCATGGCGAGCATACATAGGCGGACTAAGTCGAACTGCATCGGCATCTGAAGTGTGATCCCGTATTAAATGGATTTCGGGGAAGTTCTCCTCGGTCCCACTTCCAGTTTTTGGCGTTGGAGGAAATATAATAACGGATCCGGGCGATGTAGCCAATCGTATTGCACATGTCATTGCAAAGCGCAGTGAACCTACTGATACAACGTTCCTGCAACGCCGTGCCCGGTGTCAGGGGAAAGAGATCAGTTTTATTACATCAGAAGAACTTGTCTACAATTTACCGTTTACTGAAGCCGAACTGAACTCTGTAATTAGTGGTTTGAAGAGCGTGTCCGAAGGACCAGATAAAGTGCACAACGAAATGTTGAAGCACTTACCCACGTGCGCAAAATATACACTTCTTACAATTTTAAATCTACTTTGGGACAGGGGATACTTTCCACCAGCCTGGCGGAAAGGAATCATAATACCATTGTTCAAGCCTGGTAAAAATGGTGATGACTCCACTGATTATCGCCCAATATCACTGACGTCATCATTGAGTAAGCTAATGGAGAAAATGGTTAGCCTCCGACTCACGTGGTTCTTGGAGAACCAGAACGTCTTATCCAACGACCAGTGCGGCTTGCGAAAAAACCGCAGTACGATGGACCATGTTTTACGGCTTGACACTGAAGTTCGAACAGCTTTTGCGAAGCATAGACGCTTGGGAGTCGTTTTTTTCGATATTGAGAGCGCTTTTGACACTGCTTGGAGATACGGCATTCTGTGGAAGATTCATCAGTATGGAGTCCGTGGATCCCTGGGCACGTTCTTGAAAAACTTCATGACAAATCGAGAGTTATGTGTGCGCGTCGGCAACCAGTTTTCAAGTTGGTTGCACCAAGTTGAGGGAGTTCCTCATGGCAGCATCTTGAGCACGTCCCTGTTTTCGCTGATAATAAATGACATCGGCGGCTCACTACCTTCATAAATCGGACGATCACTTTTCGCTGAAAATTTTACTATCTAGACTTGCAGCTCGTCAACCCCTCTCATGGAGCGACAGCTGCAACTTGCAATTTCTCACCTCGAAAAGTGGGGACGCCTGAATGGCTTCAAATTTTATATTGCAAAGACAGCAGCGGTTCATTCCTGCCGTCGTCGTCGCCACTGCCCGAACATGAAGTTAAGACTTTACGGGCAAGACGTTCCCTGTGTACCAACGGCTCGCTTTCTTGATGTGCAATTCGACAATCGTCTTTCATACAGAGAACACATAAAGACGCTCCGAGACAAGTGTTTTAAAACCATGAATATAATGAAGTGTGTTTCTCGAACGTCGTATGGGGCTGATAGAAGGACCCTACACCTGCTCTACCGCAGTCTGATTCGATCCAAACTCGACTATGCATGTTTTATATATGACTGTGCGTGTGCCACCACAAAACGAATTCTAGACCCAATACACGACACTGCGTTGCGAATAATTATCGGAGCATTTCGCACCTCTCCCACGGTCAGCATACTGGCAGATGCCCATGAGCCACCATTGAGCATGAGACGAGAAATGCTGGGACTTCGCTACGCATGCAAAATGCGTTAGTTTCCGACACACCCATCCTATCGGGCTGTTTTTGATCGTGATATGCATGCAATCCTTCGTGGCCACGTGAGGAGGGGAACAGCTTACTGTGTGAGAATGAAGACACTCCTGAGACAGACGAGAATTCGACTGCAAGGAATTAGGCAGTGTGAACGAATAACAACTCCCCCGTGGGAGCTGATCTCCCCATTCATTGACATCGTCCTCACTGCCTACAGAAAAAGGGATACTACCAAAGAGGAGCTACTATCATTTTCATTAGAACACATTTCCTCAGCATACTGTGGCATCATTATCACGTACACAGATGGCTCGAAGATCGACACAGGCGTGGGTAGCGCTTTCGTGAGAGGATCCATCACGAGATCCTTCCCCCTGCCTTCACATGCTACTGTCTTCAGAGCCGAGTTGATGGCCATTAGCAAACCCCTTGCATACATCGAGGTCGACGACGAGGAATTTCATGTAATTCTGGCCGATTCTTTGAGCAGTCTTTTGTCATTGCGTAGTTTTAACCAACAACGTGTCACTATACGTGACATTTTGTATCAACTTACTTCACTACATCGTATGGGAAAACAAGTAACACTTTGTTGGATTCCAGCACATGTCGGAATCCGTGGTAACGAGCTGGCTGATCAGGATGCAAGGCGTGCAGCACAAGCACCATGTAGCCGCGTGCTCCCACTTCCTGCTTGTGACCACTATCCAATTATTTCGTCATTTCTTCTCAGACGGTGATAGGGGGCCAAGTGTATTCCAACAAAGTGAAAGAAATTAAGCCACTCTTAGCGTTGTGGCCATTGTCCCTCAGCCATAGTAGAAGAGACGAGGTGTCCCTCTGTCGCCTTAGAATTGGACACACGCTATCTACGCATAGGCACTTATTGTGCGGGGATGAAAGGCCCAAATGTATGAGGTGTGGTGCAGCACTGACTGTGCGCCATGTGATGGTATCTTGCCCGAACTACACGGAAGAACGCAGACGCCATTTCCGACATGACTCTAACACTCTGAGGCTGGTGGACTTACTCGGCGATAATTCTCGATTTGTCCAAAATAGAGCAGTTTTTTGTTTCCTTGCGGAGGTAGGTTTCCAAATAATATACACCCCTGGGTAGAAAATGAACTAGTGCCATATATTTATTCCTCTCCGGACGTGAAAAGCTAAATTAATCTTGTTATGGGTGCAAAATAACCCAATTGGGGTTGACCCCAATAATAATAATAACCCCAACCCTTCAACCCCAATAATCAATCAATCCTATCGCTTATATCGTCCCTGTGAAGGATGTCATTATATCGTTCATATCGCCCCTATGGATGATATCATTACATCGTTGATATCGCCCCTGTGGGTGATATCATTATATCGTTGATATGGCCCCTATGGGTGATATCATTATATCGTTGATATCGCCCCTGTGGGTGATATCATTATCTCGTTGATATCGCCCCTATGGGTGATATCATTATATCGTTGATATCGCCCCTGTGGGTGATATCATTTATCGTTTGTATGCCTGTGGGTCACGCCACGGCCGCTATGTGCGATGAACGCCGGTTGTCTTCACGTGGCGGCACTAACCTTGCTGTGTGTCGCTTCAGCCCCAGATGACGGTGCGGGCTTCCCTGAACGGACTGAGTATACCGCGCGTCAGCACACCCTTGCTGAGCACGTCCCCGGTGCGGCGGCCGCCCCCGCCCCCTCCGCCGCCTCCGCCGGTGGCCGAGGTGCCGCCCATGTGCCAGGGTTGTGGTCGGCGACCGGCCCAGTTCGTGTGCGCCGGGTGTGGCAATCAGTGGTACTGCTCCCGCGACTGCCAGGTGGGTACCAGTGGTACTGCTCCCGCAACTTCCAGGTGGGTACTAGTGGTACTGCTCCCGCAACTGCCAGGTGGGTACCAGTGGTACTGCTCCCGCGACTTCCAGGTGGGTACCAGTGGTACTGCTCCCTCGACTGCCAGGTGGGTACCAGTGGTACTGCTCCCGAGACTGCCAGGTGGGTACCAGTGGTACTGCTCCCGCGACTGCCAGGTGGGTACCAGTAATACTTCTCCCGCGACTTCCAGGTGGGTACCAGTGGTACTGCTCCCGCGACTGCCAGTTGGGTACCAGTGGTACTGCCCCCGAGACTACCAGGTGGGTACCAGTGGTACTGCTCCCGCGACTGCCAGGTGGGTACCAGTGATAATGTTCCAACTGCCAGATGGGTACCAGTGGTACTGCTCCAACTGACAGGTGAGTACCAGTGGTAATGTAATGCTTACCTGCGCCACGTGGGTTCACACCAACTTGTTTAATGTCGCTGTATTTCGCCAGCGTCAGCCAGGGCAATGTTCGTCTACCGATGACTCGACTGGCCGTGGTTGCTTCTTTTGTGGTGCATCTTAATCTCATGCTACAACAAATATGTGCAATGCACATATTTATGTGGGAGATCCGAGCTATGCCATCGGGTGGAAATATTCTTCAGTGTTTCGCTTTTTTCCCATATCTGATTGTAACTTTCTTAGGGTATCGCATACTAAAGCCATTCGTTGTACTGTCATAGTTGATGGTTATCTAGCTAACAGTCTCTTGTCTGATCGATGGGCACCGGACGCCCGATGCCTTTGTGCGTCACATCTGAGCCAATGATCGAACGGATCGCACGTCTGTCGGAAAAAAATGTGTCAGTTATTGTTTCAATCAAATTGAAGGAAGTTTGTATGATATCGCATGTTTGGTGTAGACTTGCATTTGCGAACGTATTGCTCTTACGTACTTCTTAAAATGCAGTTTTTTCTGAGACTCATTCGTTGAGAGTTTGTTTGGACTTGTCCGTCAATCTTATCCGTAGGAGTACACTGACTGAGTAAGCAGGTAACTAAGAGCTTGCCTGCTTATCCGTGTGACTGGGCCCACCAACCGGATTACCTACTGTACGGCGTGCACAATCAGCAGCTCTTCGGCTTTTGCGAACCGCCGTGGGTCACTTATGCGACGCGTAGCCTTAATGAACGAACACCTGATTGTGTCTTGCATGTATCGTTACATGTATGTGCACGTCCTGCATCGGGTCTTGTATGATTCCTGGCAACTAAAACCCAAATAACTAACTATGGTTCCTGACACCTATATCATGGTTGATGCGCCCTAAAACCCAAATCACGCACACACACACACACACACACACACACACACACACACACACACACACACACACACACACACACACACACACACACACACACACACACACACACACACACACACACACACACACACGCACACCACGCACACGCGCACGCGCACGCGCACGCACGCACGCACGCACGCACGCACACACGCACACACACCTGACACGTATAATCTATGCGTATGGTATCCTTACAACTCGTTACATCACCCACCTGCATTACTTCAAAGCACCGTGCCGGTCACAGGTAGAGGCATGGGACAACCACGCCGAGGATTGCTCCGGCTAGAGCGACCGGACGGCGGGCGTCTCCTCTCCGCCGCCGCCGCCGCCGCCGCCGCAGCTCAAGTGACGTCACACGGCACCCGAGTGCCACTGCCGACTGCCGCAGAATGCTTTCGTCCGTGTCGCCGAGCCTTTTGGGTGATGTTTCGTCACGGACAAATGTGGCGTTCGAATCTCGTTTTTTCACCGCGCTTGTAGGTAGCCGCTTCGAGGCCGTGCGCTAGGTCAGCTTTGTGGGTGACGCTGCTTTTGTGTGTTCCTTCGTTTGACAAGATGGTACAATCGTGGGGCCGCGCTGCGTGCTGCGGCGCAGTGCTGTGCGTTGTGTTTTTGGAACGTTGGCGGCAGCTGATTCAATCGCGCGTGACGTCACGGATGTTCAGTGGGCTGTTGGAAAATGTGCTGCATGTTGTGTGTCACTCGCGTGAATTTGGTGTGGTCGCGGTGCCCCAGGCGCGGACGGACCGCGCCTGGGTTCCGTTGTTCCGTTCGGTTCTGGTGTTCCGTTCCGAACGAATGCCTTGACGTAATTGTTGCATCAATTTGATAATTCCGTTATTCAGTATGCCCATGTGTACAGGAGCATTTGTGTATATTTATATTGGATGATATTTTACGTTGTGGACGTCGTTGGACGCTGTCGCTCTGGGCGACGACTGTTTCCGATGTCGGCCAGTCCAGCTAGCTATATTGTAAACTTCCATGGCGGTGTGGTGCCGTCTGATCGAAGCAGTCGATGCGGCCTTGCAGCCCGACTCTTGATCAAATTCATGCACACCTTGTACCCTGATCACCCTGATATTCGGTCATGTTTTCCCCACTTTGAGTGGGGCCGCGGCAGCTTAGTCGGTAGGAAGTTCGACTCGGCCGTACGATCGTAGTTACGAATCCCATAAAGAACCCAAGTACCTACCTACCCACTTTGACTGGCATCCCTTTAACACGATAAATATTGTATGCTGCTGCTCGGAATAGTTTAGTTTAACTCACATGCATTAATCGCTTTTCCTATAATAAGGGTGTGCGATTCCTTTCACTCCAAGGTTTTGCGTGTTTAGTTGAGGGGATAATTCTCTGCCACGTTCTGGACTTGAACTGTGTGTATGGGCGCCAGATAACCACGAGCAGTTCATGCGCCCTTGGGCCCAAATAATCAATCAATTGTCCGCTACAAAAGTCTTCAGATCTACTAGACGGTTTGCAAGTGTGCGTGTTTTCTCATTTTCCCAATCATCCTGGGAATGTACTTTCTCCTTTCTGAAATAGCATAGCTTGTGTTTGGAACCCTACAACGTATATGATTTGTAGACCATGGAATGGAACTGCAGTGTGCCATCGATTTCCCCAATATTTCTTATTTTCTCGCTGTAGGACATTTACATGAACTCCCCAAGGCTCCGTATGCACTTTAGTGCCCACACATTGGCCTGCGCCATGCTTACCTCGCCGAGTCTGTGCCAGTGACCTCGAGCGTCAGCTACCTTTTCTGAGATCTGATGACGACCGCTGATATTGGCCTTTATTATATCACGTACTTTTTTGGCCATGCAAATACCCCACGATTGCTATTCTGTTATTTGACTGCATGATCCACCGCTTGGTCGCGGTAGCTCAGTCGTAGGCCGTCGGACTCTTGATTGCAAGATCATGGATTGGAATCGCACACTGGATCGCAAACTGGATCATGGATTGGAGTCGCACACTGGATCATGGATTGGAATCGCACACTGGGCGAGATTACCCAGTCCACTCGCGACCAATCTGCGCGAGTGCTTGTCGACGCTGTGACCTAGCAGTGGAATGCGTCATAAAGTAGCCCAACGTTTTTCTTGAGATGATCCGGCAATGTGTATTTCTGTCACCAGGACACCTGAACTCACCACCAATTAAGAGTATCTATCCCCGATGTGGTTTTATGCAGATCGTCGGAACCACTGCTCGTGGCTGGCTAAAGCTTCTCTGGCGCTCATCTCTATGCTAAAAGTACCCTCTGAGGAAAGAGTACGGTTCATCAAGGTATTAAATTCAGTGTAGGTTTTGTTTTGTCATACCCTACTGCACTGTTGATACGCATGATGCAGGCGTGACGACATTCCCTAGTTTGTTCATACATACTACAGGGTCCCGCCTGGTAAATTTCATGCATTCATCACGCAGGGCCGTCGGAAGTTAAATTATGGTTCCTTGTTTCGTAAATAGCGAATATGATGTACTCAACGGTGATGCCCCATGGTGACCGCGGGGCAGAAATAACCGTAACGGAGAGCGAATAGCTCATTGCTCTGTTACATTGTCCACGCTGCCGCTGGAGTAACGAAAAGGTATACTGGATATTGCGTAAAGTTGACGTGAATGTTTGGTGGCGAATTCAGTGGTAACGCGTTTTGTAGTTGCGTTAACGTGCCGGAAAAGTGCCCGCGGCGCGTTTACTAATTTCTGGTGGTCGTGGTTTGGCGTAGCTTTTGCATTGTGCACTGAGACAAAATGATCGTACAATGGGGAACTCAACACTCCGTGGTCCGTCCTTCCATACTTCTTTTTATCCGCCCTTTTTATCCGCCCTTTTTAGTCGTCCCGCACGAGGGACTACAAAATTGGTTCGTGCTGTTCATCAAAGTTGTATGAATTTACCAATGGCGTAGACAAGATATTTGTACCACATATTTACATGCGAGAAGCATATCAATGTCTTCGTGAATATTTTACTTGCGAAAGTCATTTGGTCAAGCTTCTTCCGGCCCGTTTGTCACTGGGCGCCAGACTGTCTGTGGGCGAAGGAAGATGGTAAGGAAACTTTGGTACCGTTTCGATTTTTAACTTATGCCTCTTGGGAAGCTACCATTATCATGTTGAGAAAACTAGCATCACTTTTGCACACTGATTTCTGCAGCTGGTTTTCGATTTGACCCATGTTACGCGTCCATTTAGCCGATTGTACGATGTTTTGCATCCTTGTGATTTCAAGACACCAAATCGTGGAATGGGAGTGATTGGATAGTATTTTCGCAGTTGTGGCAGAGAACAGAACTCGTCGTGTAGTCATTTAAGCAGTTTAACGTCGTTAGAATGAAGTTGACAAAGGAATCCGGTATGCTTACCAGATGAATGCATGAGCATGCTAGTGCAAATTTTCCCTGACGTGCACTCACTCCACTAACCTTTGTGCAAAGCAGATATTTGCTAAGCTGAATTTTTAAGCTAGTTTTGTTGGTGGGCAGATCCCATAAGTGATGTATGACAAGGTTGGTCGCAATCCATTTTGTTGTCATCACATAGGCCTCGAATATATCTGCCCATACAGTCTTGTTACGAATGGGCAAATGAGCACAGTTGCAGGGAGATATTCCAGAAAATCGTTGCTATGTATTGTTTGTTGAAAAACATTGAGTTATGCAGGCCAAACAGCCACCCTGTCAATTTTGCAGCACCTTCAACTGCTCACGAATAAGGTGAGTCGGCGCATTGTGTCTGGCAAGGTTTCCACGGCTTTGTTGCATATGCTATCGGGCTGGCTGCATCGTATTTGTTTTCATATTAATTAAACTTTGGGTCGCCGTATGCCATTCCGATAACTATGACGTTACAGCAAGACATGCGGCTGGGCTGCTGCTGCCAGCTGGCTAGGTGAATGACATGTCTTGTATGATGGTGGCGGTTTTAGCCTGATGTCGTGAACAACATTAGCCTCTTCGGGGTATTCTGAAGCCGCGCTGGCGTGGGTGGCGGAATAGTTTCTGGAAAGGAAACTATGGCTTTCGTGTTGCGCTTTCATGCAACGGTGCTGGGCACCCATGAATTTGTTGGCGAGGACGTTGTCTTTGATTCAGTCCAAATCCTATAATTATTCGTGGACTACTCTGGAAAATGGTACGTATGCTCATAAAAATTCGAAATTTAATTGAGGCTCTTCAGAAAACTTCATGTGTTTTGACACCTAAACAGTTTTAGTGTCATTCTACGTATGTCTCCATGTCTGAAGAATATCGGCAACAAATTGGCCCATTGATGGCAGTTTTGGCCATGTCTTCTAAGGTTGGATAAATTGACAACCCTCCAGTGAAATTGTGCGGTTCGTAATGCCAGCTGCTGTTGAACTTCTATGATTGGCCGAGGCGGCGGATCATGGCTGCATGAGCCCTGTATCTGGGTGCCGGTTACATGGTGGGTCAGGGCAAATCCAGCGGTGTGGTACCAACGGAGCCCGCGGCTATGGTTCTGTAGAAGTCGGGTTGACGTGCATGGTGTGGCGTTTGGATAATTTTACGGGGCGTGTCCCCATCGTCCTCGGTGCTAGTAGCGCCCTTTCCCACCCAATGCACTGTGCCGCGCCATTGCTTCCACATGAGCCTTGTATGCTGTGAGGAAGACCCACTTCAGGTTCTGCTATGTATTCCGCCGCCAATGCTCAATCAGTGTAAGACGACGAGTGCTAGTGTGAATTCGAAGCACAGCTTTGGAGCCGGGTTCAAAAAGTGCAAATTCATATGGTGTCGCTACAAATACAATGGGAGTTTGCGCGTTTTTTTGCGTGTGGATCTGAACGATTGGGGCGCGACAAGGCGTTTACTGTCTGCTCTGTTCCTGGGAGTCCGTTGTTTTATGGTGCAGAAGAGGAAGCACCATCCGTATCAGCATTTGGGGAGTGAGTGGTACAGGGCAGGATGCTCGTTTATAATCGAAAAGTGGAGTTCAAGACACACCCATCGCTGCTCCTCGCCGGCGACCAACTGACATGGTAGGTAAAGGTAAATGACTAAAACAGTCGCAAAAGCCCAAAACCAATAATCAGCGAATTGGTGCTACACATATAACCGGCCGGTGAGTGCTATTCGGTATCGTGCAAATTCAGCATCTTCAGTACATGCACACCAAAGTTGGTAGTACTACCAGTGGCACAACCATCATCTTGCCAAGGAAGGGGGGGGGGGGAAATAGAGACAGAGATAGGATATAGAGAGAGAGAGAGAGAGAGTCTTCTGTGACTTGTGGACAGTTCGATTTCCGGAAATGGCCTTTTGACAGAGTAAATATCAATTGACATATGATTTTAAGGTGGCATCTGAAGCAACTCATCCTGGCGCATCGCTTTGGTCGAGAATATATTTTATTAAACTGTAAATGTTTTTTGTACGCGTTAGCTTTGAACTTGCATGTGAATTCATAAATTTGTGAAGCTTTAAATATGGCATATTTCAGGGACTTCTAACAGGTATAGATACCCAGCAGCCAACGGAACATGTTTTCTTTCATGGAAAGTTCAAAACATTTCTGCACAATGAGTTTTATTTAGTTGTCGACTTTGGCTGTTTTATTCTTCTAAGCATGCCAAATTTTCGTTTCCATCAAGCTTCCCTCCGGTGTATCCTTTTCATTCCTTTCATTTCTGACTCCGATTGTGGAACAAGAATCCTTAAAAATCGGAGATATTTTTTTTCAGTTTCAAAAATTTGAAATTTGAAATTTCACACAAAGCCACACCTCTGGTAATGTGACAATGCTCACGTTTTCAATGGGGCTTACCGATACTTCAGCAACATTTCTTTCTTTTGTTGTTCGCTGTGCTTGGCGACGATAATAATCGGCACAGTGACTATCACAATTGCTTGTTGCGTTCATGTACGTCGAAAAAAAACACCACGCCTTCTTTCCACGAGGCGTTTTCGAAAACTGATTCGTACACTGCTCCGGCTGGGGAGCATTCATAACGTACAAGGTTCATTTACTACCAAAGTTCATAACGTACAAAGCTCACAACGTACAGGGATCATAACTTACAAAAATCGAAATAAAGTACAAAATGCATTGGATAGGGCGCGTTCACAACGTACAAAATTCGATCACAACGTACAAAACAACGATCACAACGTACAAAACGGGCTTCAGAGGGAGCGTTCATAACGTACAAAGTTCATTTGCGTACAAGGATCATAACGTACAAAAATAGTTCGTCAGTTGTCCGCTAGGAGAGCCAGCGAAACCCTGGCGGCGAAATCTTGGGGCTGTATCTCCGCTTTCTGTCAACAGGTGGCAGGAGTGTGCGGTTATTGGCGCATGGTACCTGGTAAATGTGCTGCCAAATGTGGTCTGGTGGTTTCTGCAGATTTTCTTCAATTTCACCAGGGGACGAGCACATTTCCTCAGAGGGTCGCCTTCGGTGGAAAAATCCATTGAGCGGGTGCAGGGGCTACATTCGATAATACTGGGGAGACGCCGTTTCGTCTCAAAGGGGCGCTTCTTCCCACGAAAAGAGCGCCTTTGGCTGACAAATTCGTTCCAGGGGGGGGGGGGCCTTTCCCGGTCGGAGCGACGCCACCTATCCCTGGGGAGGGGGCGGGGGTTGTCCTCACCCAGATGGAGATGTGGTCTCCTCGAGGACTCTCAAGTGGATCCTTGACCCTCGCTCAACGAGTGTTTCAACTGATTGAACGGGGAGTGGGGCAAGCCGATATTTAGGCCAATTATTTGATGTTCATTGTCCACTGCCGTCGGGGATAAAAATGTGCTGCATGGAAGGTACACCTTGAATTTTCTTCGTTGTTTGAACATCCGCAGCCACTGCAGTGATGGAAGCAGTCAGGGTTCAGTCGACATTGGAAAGCACCCCGTTAATAAAAGTGCACCGGTTTTAGACCGCTTAGCACCGAAGTTTATGGTTAAGACAATATTTTCCTCGTAAAATGTTTAGTTTTGCCGCAAATTGGAAATGAAGGTTAATTTTCCTACAACCAGATCATCTTCAGAGCATGGCCCCCAGTGGCTATTCCCTAGATCCGCCGCCACTCCCTCTTCACCACCACCGGCATCACCTCATGTCATCAGAGTTGTTATCTGTCTGCCACCTATTCATATATTTCTCTGAAACTAGAAATTCTAGATGAAACTGGCGTTACGTGTCGTTAGCGGGCATGCCGTTTCGGCGGCAGCGGGCCTGACGTGTCGACGGTGGACCTGACGTGTCAGTGGTGGACCTGACTTGTTGGTGGAGGACCTGACGTGTCGGCAGTGGCGGGCCTGACGTGTCGGTGGCGGACCTGACGTGTCGGTGGCGGACCTGGCGTGTCAGCGGCAGACCTGACGTGTCGGTGGCGGACCTGACGTGTCGGTGTCGGACCTGACGTGTCGATGGCGGACCTGACGTGTCGGCGGCAGCGGGTATGACGTGTCGGTGGCAGTGGGCCTGACGTGTCGGTGGCGGACCTGACGTGTCGATGGCGGACCTGACGTGTCGGTGGCGGACCTGACGTGTCGGCGGCAGCGGCCCTGACGTGTCGGCGGCAGCGGGTCTGACGTGTCGGTGGCAGCGGGTCTGACGTGTCGGTGGCAGCGGGCCTGACGTGTCGACGGCGGACCTGACGTGTCGGTGGCGGACCTGACGTGTCGGTAGCGGACCTGACGTGTCGGTGGCGGACCTGACGTGTCAACGGCGAACCTGACGTGTCGACGGCGGACCTGACGTGTCAACGGCGGGCCTGACGTGTCGGCGGCGGACCTGAAGTGTCGGTGGCGGACCTGACGTGTCGACGGCGGACCTGACGTGTCGGTGGAGGACTTGAAGTGTCGGTGGCGGACCTGACGTGTCGACGGCGGATCTGACGTGTCGGTGGCGGACCTGACGTGTCGGTGGCAGCGGGCCTGACGTGTCGGCGGCAGCGGGCCTGACGTGTCGGTGGCGGACCTGACGTGTCGTCGGCAGGGGACCTGACGTGTCGGCGGCGGACCTGACGTGTCGACGGCGGGCCTGACTTTCAAATCAGTCTCACGACCCCAGCCACAAATTATCTTGCGGAGGAGTAAAGTAAAACTAACAACAATTTAGACATCCAGGAGATGTCCCCCGCCCAGCCCCACCTTCAGCACCTGAGACGTCACACACACTATAACGTAAAACTCCCTTAACGTAGATGTACACTAGCCTTAGCTTTGAAGACACACTAGCTTTAAAGGCGGCGCAAATAACCTTTAGGGCCGGCACGCCTAAAAAATACCCCCACCCCACCCCCATCATCATTGGTGTTGCCAATTAAACCACATTGCTTGCGTATGTGACCGAGTGCACTGAAAGTTAAATCGTGAAAATTATTGGTGTTGCTATGGCAGAACCAAATATATAGGCATTTCCATCAATAAAGAAAGTTGTTGTATTCCAATATATTTAACATGTTCCTTATTCTTTAAAAGGCAATTTAAAGGTAGCAAAAATATCTGGATGGGTGCTGCACCGACAATACTAAAAGTTGACGACCTTCCGCCCACCAATTGTTTGGCCAATATGGAATTTTTTTTTTGGGGGGGGGCGTGGGCCACGTAGGGATTTGCAAAATTTAGGGAAAATTTAGGAAAAAATTTGGATTTGTCAAAATTTGCATTTTATGTGACTTTCTACCTACATTATGTTCTTGAAGCTTTCGAGATTTGCATTCTTCGTTCGTTGGTTGGTTGTTGGTTCTTACGACGCATTTGGCCGCTAGATTATTAGCATTACTAATCACTCACGCCCATCAGTCGTGGGCGGCGAGCGACGACAGGTTAGATTGGAACCCACAACCTTTCGGTTTAGAGAGCAATATCTAACCCCAAGACCACTTCGTCCCTACCATGCGTATTGCCACTTGATTTCGTTTCATAGTCGACACAACGCATGTGTCTACATATATAAATGCGTGAATTACTTGGTAAATTTGTGACTTAAGGTAACAACAGGTCATGCAAATGACCTTCGATGATCATAAGATGGAAACAAACAGAAAACCAAACAAACAACAAAAACTTCTACACTGAGAAGGTGGTTTTATTTGGACTTGTAAGCACCAATGTTCCGTCCTGATCTAAAAATGCCGAAGGGCATAGTTCTTAACTTGATTGAAAGTAAAATAAGGTGAAACGTTTTGGCCCACATTGGCAAGGAATACTGTGCTTTTAATAAAAATTAGATATATTAGATCTCAAACTTTTCGATCATGGATCATTTTCAAGAGTGACAATATTTTGTACACATCAATTCATGACAAAAATCATACACTGAAATCACGCACCGAATTCAAATCGCATCCTCGCATATTTTGTCGCCTCAACAAGAAATCACCTTCACATCTCGCATGTACTAAGCTCAACATACATGGTATGCACATTTCCCAATATCATACATCATACGGATCTCACAATTTCTGCAATCGCCTCCCCTATCGCTCCCTCTACCCCTCTCTCTCTAACTATATATATATATGCTTATGTATATCTATATATACACCCATACATACATATTCACATATATCATATATATATATATATATATATATATATATCTATATATATATACACATCTTTCCCTCCCTCTCTCTCTCTCTCTCCCTTTTCCTTGATCACCCCTGGTATCCGTCTCTGGATCATCTCTCCATTCTTCATATCTGACTACTCTGCTATATGTTTTGTATGAGTGAAAATACCATAACAAGTGCCTACGTGTGAAATACTAAGGTTATGTGATGTACCATGAGGAGTTCTGGGAATTCATGGTGGGATGTGTGTCTCGAATACATAGGGACTCCAAAACCTTCAGATCCGCGTTGTCTCTAGCTGACCCCAGTATCTCTACATAAAAATTTACGTTGGTCTCAGAATGTTCCATGGATGGGTGGCTTTCGAGCATGTGTTCGCCCATGGGAGTCTGGGAGCGTCTCAAACGTGCGTCACTGAGATGTTCATTGTATCGCTCCCTGATAGGTCTTTTAGTTTCTCCGATATAAAATTAGTGACGGCATGCTTTGCAAACAATTTTGTATATCACGTTCTTTTTAGTGCATTTCCCTTTCAGGCCATTGACACAGGTGTGACATACACGGTTGCCAGAAGGACACTGAGTATTTTGCAGGGCTGATTTTACTAATCTGGATTTCAGTGTACTTCCACTAGTCCAGGCCACCTTCAAGTTCTTTATTCGAGATGATTTTACGATCCTTGTGTAAAGTGCATCATTTATAAATGGCAGTCTAATGTAAGTATCCCCTTCTGTTTTGCCCCGTTTACTCTGCTTACGTTTGTGCTGCTGTTTTACGCTTTTCCGAAACCAGGTCAGAGCCCTTTTCGCTGCCATCGATACTTTCTACCTCGGGTATCCATTGGTAACAAACAATTATCAATGATGCGCAAACTCCGCAAACAAGTGTCCTCGTCCGACGATAGCCTTACTGCTCGTAACATCTGGGATGAAAGCACTGCCGATTTCGTGCTCATGGGATGGGTTGAACAATAGTGTAAGATTATTGGGACGGTCATGGGCTTGACATATAGTTCTGTCGAGTACGAACCATCAGCATGATCGGTGAACCATGTATCCAGAAATGCAATGGAGCCCTTGTCTAATGAGTGTTCCAAGGTGAAGGATATTTCTGGGTGCTCCATGTTTATGTTTGTGTAAAGTTCCATCAGTAATTTAATTCCATGGGTCCAAATGCCAAATACATCGTCGATGTACCGTAGGTAGATGATCGGCTTCAAAGTTGTCTTCGCTAAGAATTTTGTTTCAAACCAGTGCATGAAGGCTATAGCAAGGGGAGGGACACAGCGGTTTCCCATGGCACCTCCCTTGGTTTGCTTGAAGACTGAATCACCGAATCTAAGAATGTTGTTATGGTAAATGTGGTTCAGAAACACTTCACAGTCCGGTAAGCTAAGGCCGAATATATTAATATTGTTCACGTTGTGTTCAAGTAGTTTTAGGACCGCATCAATACCTTCCTGTATTGGAATACTTCCATAGAGATTTGTTACATCCATAGTGAATGCTATGCTGCCAACCGGCAAGCGCTTTGGAAAGCATTCTCGTACTTTGTCCAGATAGCTCCCAGTGTTTGTCAGATGTGCTGGTATGAAAGCCAAAATTTTGGTTAGGATTTTGCACATATACCAGAAAAGCTTGTCTAAAGGATCTCCGCATGCTGATACTATGGGATAGTGGTATATCGGGTTTGTGTTTTTTTGGGAAGCCATATAACTCAGCTGTGCGGCTGAAGTGAGGGATCAACGGTTGTACATCTTTTGATAATTTCTGGTAGAGGGTGGACTTGATGAGGATGCTGGTTCTGATATCTAGAGTCTTAGTGTGGTTCTGGTGTTTCGATACCGGCTGATACTCCGTGGTCAATTTGGTAGCTTTTTGTACGTAATCTGCTTTGTCCATTATGACGAATCCTTTGCATTAATCTGATGGCTTCATGATGATGCTGGTGTTGACTTCAAGTTCCATGATGGCCTTACTTTGGTTATCGGTGATGTTATTTGTAACTGTGGGGTGCCTTTTTAAAGATTTCATGAACTTGGACTTAAGGTCTATGAAAATTTATTCGAACTCTATCGGAGCCTTCGGTGGCTGGAATGCAGGTAAATCTGCGAATGATGGGCGAATGCCTAGGGAATTTCGTGTTGTGTCACCGGATAGTTGACTCATCGCCATGTGACCGTTATTGCGCTTAGAATCCCTAACATACCTCCATCTGAGTGCATAGAGCGTACGCTCAATTCCTACTTCCACTTTTCGCAAGCATGCTCGTCCTACGTTGTGTGCAAGAGCGAAATTCGGGCCATAATCAAGCACGTCCAACACTTGGACATCAAGAGGTACGTTTGATAAATTTTGTGTGTGCCTATACTGACTATGTCTGGGTATCGGGTTAACAGGCAGATCATGGACAAAAGTTTTAGTACGTATTCCCCGACGAGTGTGTGAGGCTCGTGCACTGGAAGCCATGGCCACTTGTGACCTAGTGTTCCCACTACCCTGCAATATGCATCACCTATTACTGAGTGATGCACAATTCCAACGATGCGAACAGCAGCGAGCCTAATTACCTCTCCCCCACCACGGAAGCCCCTCACCGTACAACACAAACAATCGCTAGCCAGTTCCTGCAGCTCCGGTACCAGCTGTGTAGGTTTTCCGAACACTGAGTTCACAAGAAAGCAACAAGCTGTTCGAAGCGTTGTTACTATGGTCATCATAAACGACAGACCATTGTTTATATACTGCGCTTTGGGAAAGGCTTTCTTGCCACCAGTACTCATCTGTGCAGTGATATCGCTATGTGTAGTGCTGCTGTCCCTGGCGGTGCCGTCCTGGGCGGTACTGTCCTTGGTAGTGGTGCTGTCTGTGGCAGTCCTGCCCTGAGCGGTGCTGTTGCCCTCGGTCGTCCTGCCGTCCTCAGTCGCGGTGTTCATCTTGGTGACGCTGCTATCCCTGAACGTCCTGCCCTGAGGGGCCACCGAACATTGTCTTCGGTGGTGTTGCTGTTCCTCTCGGCCCTGTCCTGAGAAACGCTACTGTCTTCCGTGGTACTGCTGTTCCGGTAGGTTTCGCCGACTTGAAGAATGCCGTTGTTACCGGCAGTGCTCCTGCAATTTCTGGTACTGATACTCTCGGTACTTCTTACCAGAGCAGTGTTGCAATGAGCGACGTTGTTGCCATTGTTGGTGCTGGTATGTTGGCCGAAGGTACGCTGTTGCTCGGCGTAACCCCCTCCTGGTGTGTAAACAGCTTCCATTGATGGTTGTGCGCGTAGCTCCAGTAATCGGACTTTCTTCATATGACGAACCCTACTTAGCAATCTTTCCTGACGCAGAATGGCTATCGACCTGTATAGTGTTCGGCAAGCCCACACAGCTGGTACCGGAGCTGCAGGAACTGGCTAGTGATTGTTTGTGTCGTACGGTGAGGGGCTTCCGTGGTGGGGGAGAGGTAATTAGGCTCGCTGTTGTTCGCATCGTCGGAATTGTGCATCACTCAGTAATAGGCGAATGCATATTGCAGGGCAGTGGGAACACTAGGTCACAAGTGGCCATGACTTCCAGTGCACGAGCCTCACACACTCGTCGGAGAATACGTACTAAAATTTTTGTCCATGATCTGCCTGTTTACCCGATACCCAGACATAGTCATTATAGGCACACACAAAACTTACCAAATGTACCTCTAGATGCCCAAGTGTTGGATGTGCTTGATTATGGCCCGAATTTCGCTCTTGCACAAAACGTAGGACGAGCATGCTTGCGAAAAGTGGAAGTAGGAATTGAGCGTGCGCTCTGTGCACTCAGATGGAGGTATGTTAGGGATTCTAAGCGCAATAACGGTCACATGGCGATGAGTCAACTATCCGGCGACACAACACGAAATTCCCTAGGCATTCGCCCATCATTCGCAAATTTACTTATATTCCAGCCACCGAAGGCTCCGATAGAGTTCGAAGAAATTTTCAGAGACCTTAAGTCCAAGTTAATGAAATATTTCAAAAGGCACCCCACAGCTACAAATAACATCACCGATAACCAAAGTAAGGCCATCAAGGAACTTGAAGTCAACACCAGCATCATCATGAAGCCACCAGATAAATGCAAAGGATTTGTCATAATTGACAAAGCAGATTACGTACAAAAAGCTACCAAATTGACCACGGAATATCAGCCGGTATCGAAACACCCGAACCCCACTAAGACTAGATATCAGAACCAGCATCCACATCAAGTCCACCCTCTCCCAGAGATTACCAAAAGATGTCGTACAACCGTTGATCCCTCACTTCAGCCGCACAGCTGATTTATATGGCCTCCAAAAAAAACCACAAGCCCGATATACCACTGCGTCCCATAGTATCAGCATGCGGAGATCCTTTAGGCAAGCTTTCCTGGTTTATGTGCAAAATCCTAACCAAAATTTTGGCTTTCATACCAGCACATCTGACAAACACTGAGAGCTATCTGGACAAAGTACGAGAATGCTTTCCAAAGCGCTTGTCGGTTGGCAGCATAGCATTCACTATGGATGTAACAAATCTCTATGGAAGTATTCCAATACAGGAAGGTATTGATGCGGTCCTAAAACTACTTGAGCACAACATGAACAATATTAATATGTTCGGCCTTAGCTTACCGGACTGTGAAGTATTTCTGAACCACATTTACCATAGCAACATTCTTAGATTCAGTGATTCAGTATTCAAGCAAACCAAGGGAGATGCCATGGGAAACCGCTGTGCCCCTCCCCCTGCTATAGCCTTCATGCACTGGTTTGAAACAAAATTCTTAGCGAAGACAATTTTGAAGCCGATCATCTACCTACGGTACATCGACGATGTATTTGGCATTTGGACCCATGGAATTAAATCACTGATGGAACTTTACACAAACATAAACATGGAGCACCCAGAAATATCCTTCACCTTGGAACACTCATTAGACAAGGGCTCCATTGCATTTCTGGATACATGGTTCACCGATCATGCTGATGGTTCGTACTCGACAGAACTATATGTCAAGCCCATGACCGCCCCAATAATCTTACACTATTGTTCAACCCATCCCATGAGCACGAAATCGGCAGTGCTTTCATCCCAGATGTTACGAGCAGCAAGGCTATCGTCGGACGAGGACACTTGTTTGCGGAGTTTGCGCATCATTGATGAATTGTTTGTTACCAATGGATACCCGAAGTAGAAAGTATCGATGGCAGCGAAAAGGGCTCTGACCTGGTTTCGGAAAAGCGTAAAACAGCAGCACAAACGTAAGCAGAGTAAACGGGGCAAAGCAGAAGGGGATACTTACATTAGACTGCCATTTGTAAACGATGCACTTTGCACAAGGATCGTAAAATCATCTCGAATAAAGAACTTGAAGGTGGCCTGGACTAGTGGAAGTACACTGAAATCCAGATTAGTAAAATCAGCCCTGCAAAATCCTCAGTATCCTTCTGGCAACCGTGTATGTCACACCTGTGTCAATGGCCTGAAAAGGAAATGCACTAAAAAGAACGTGGTATACAAAATTGTTTGCAAAGCATGCCGTCACTAATTTTATATCGGAGAAACTAAAAGACCTATCAGGGAGCGATACAATGAACATCTCAGTGACGCAGGTTTGAGACGCTCCTAGACTCCCATGGGCGAACACATGCTCGAAAGCCACCCATCCATGGAACATTCTGAGACCAACGTAAATTTGTATGTAGAGATACTGGGGTCAGCTAGAGACAACGCGGATCTGAAGATTTTGGAGTCCCTATGTATTCGAGACACATATCCCACCATGAATTCCCAGAACTCCTCATGGTACATCACATAACCTGAGTATTTCACACGTAGGCACTTGTTATGGTATTTTCACTCATACAAAACATATAGCAGAGTAGTCAGATATAAAGAATGGAGAGATGATCCAGAGACGGACACTAGGGATGATCAAAGAAAAGGGAGGGAGGGAAAGATGTATATATATATATATATATATATATATATATATATATATATATATATATATATATATGTATATATGTGTATATGTGTATATGTATGTATGGGTGTATATATATATACATATGTATATATATATATATATATATATATATATATATATATATATATATATATATATATATATATATAGTTAGAGAGAGAGGGAGCGATAGGGGAGGCGATTGCAGAAATTGTGAGATCCGTGTGATGTATGATATTGGGAAATGTGCATACCGTGTATGTTGAGCTTAGTGCATGCGAGATGTGAAGGTGATTTCTTGTTGAGGCGACAATATATGCGAGGATGCGATTTGAATTCGGTGCGTGATTTCAGTGTATGATTTTTGTCATGAATTGATGTCTACAAAATATTGTCACTCTTGAAAATGATCCAGGATCGAAAAGTTTGAGATCTAATATATCTAATTTTTATTAAAAGCACAGCATTCCTTACCAATGTGGGCCAAAACTTTTCACCTTATTTTATTTTCAATCAAGTTAAGAACTATGCCCTTCGGCATTTTTAGATCAGGACGGAACATTGGTGCTTACAAGTCCAAATAAAACCACCTTCTCTGTGTAGAAGTTTTTGTTGTTTGTTTGGTTTTCTGTTTGTTTCCATCTTATGATCATCGAAGGTCATTTGCATGACCTGTTGTTACCTTAAGTCACAAATGTACCAAGTAATTCACGCATTTATATATGTAGACACATGCGTTGTGTCGACTATGAAACGAAATCAAGTGGCAATACGCATCGTAGGGACGAAGTGGTCTTGGGGTTAGATATTGCTCTCTAAACCGAAAGGTTGTGGGTTCCAATCTCACCTGTCGTCGCTCGCCGCCCACGACTGATGGGCGTGAGTGATTAGTAATGCTAATAATCTAGCGGCCAAATCCGTCGTAAGAACCAACAACCAAGCAACGAACGAACAATGCAAATCTCGAAAGCTTCAAGAACATAATGTAGGTAGAGTCACATAAAATGCAAATTTTGACAAATCCAAATTTTTTCCTAAATTTTCCCTACATTTTGAAAATTCCTACGTTGCCCACGCCCCCCCCCCCCATTCCATATTGGCCAAACAATTTGTGGTCAGCGACTTTCCGAACCCAACTCCGAATAACCAATTTCGGGCTGAAACTTCAAGGCAACTCCGAATCACCCACTTAGGTTCCCCCTAACTTAACCCGCGAGTCACTAGGGGGGGGGGGGGGGAGGGGTTCGGCCTCCTGGTTTATCTGTCGTAACAGCCAAACCAATTGGGACAGCAGCTTGATAATTCCATTGCCTTCAAATGAGTAAATAGCGTACGTTGTGTAAAAACACTTCTTCTTTTTCCTTTTTTCTAAGGTCCTCCACCCAGGATAAGGTGACCAGGAGCGCCTCCTCTTACCGAACGACTGCAACCACCTTAAGTGAACACCATAAAATAAAAGTAAAGTCGTGGCACTCCCAGCTAAGAGATGGAAACCAAATAAATAAGCATACAAAGCACCCGGTATTAGAGCAATAAAACTAATAATAAAGAATGCAGTAAGTAGTCATACCCAAAGGTGGTATATGACTGGCCCTAGTTCCATCCCAACAAGAAGTTAAGATGTAAACTATATTGTTAATAGCTGTTTAGTGGACAGATGATAGTGAGCACTCCTAATTTCACATTCATTTTGTTTACTTTGGCTCCTCCCACAACTCCATCCAGCTAAGCATAGTTGCTGGGTGGAGTTTGGGAGGAACTATGGTTGGGTGTTTTCAACCTTTATATATAGTTAAGCACACACACAACACACGCGCACGCCCACGCACGCGCACGCACACACGCACACACACACGTACACACACACACACACACATGCACTCACGTGCCAGCACCCCTGCACACACATACATCCAAGGACAGGCACACACACAAACACACATACATATGCATGTGTGTGTTTAGTATCTTCTGTCCCTTAGTATCCAACAGGTGTATGCTCAAGTCAGTTAATATCTGCTCAAGAAGTATGTCTTAATGTGATGTTTTAGAACAATCTTAGAATTTGGTATCTCTGTATGCAGAACGTGTTTTGCTATGATAATATTCCAAAGCTTGGGTCCCAAACATTCAATGGTGAAGAGACGATAATTTTTGTTTGAATAGCTGTGTTGGAAGTGGTTTTGTAATCTTGTGGAGTATGGGGTATTTAGCGATTCTGTGAAAAGGGGTCTAATAGAATGAGGTAGCTGATTATAAATGATTTTTTTGCATAATAAGCAACATTTGAAGTTTTGCTATATCTTGGACTTTTAATATTTTGTACTTCTTAAAGATAGGATTTGCACTCTGAGGGGGACATAGACCTTCAATAATACGCATCATTCTTTTCTGAAGTAAGGATAATTAAAAAATGAAGTAAAAATACTTCACATCAAGGTCATCATAAGTCATGTTCTCATGGCTTCATAAAGTTGTTCGTAGGCGTTGTTTTTTAACGTCTCGAACGGTTGCTTGTTGTATTGGATACAATCGAACCAACGTATACTGACATGTCAAAGCAGATGCAGTTGATGTACCACAGGTCATTGTATTACCATGTGACCATACCTAGATCATTCTGGGTCACTTTGATATTATTCATTTCATTCAAATATAATCACCACTTAGGGGAGGAAAAGATGTTCAAGTCGTTATAAAATCGATATATAGGCTACCAAAGACATCCTTAGCTGTGAGGTTATCATATATCAAGCATACACATATCTGCTTTCAGGTGCAATGCCAGGTCATGTTATCATCACAACACAGATTCGATCGCAGGTGCTGCTTTTCCCGCCGGAAACGGTTGCTTGTTGTCACCGACACAATCTAGCACTGGCAGGTCAATCCAGCTGTAATTATTACAGAGGTCAGTGTCTATCACGTGACCTCAAATATTACATACTGGATACGATAGAAGCGAGATGGAGAGAGATCAGAGAGAGGGAGAGAGAGAGAGAGAGAGAGAGAGAGAGAGAGAGAGAGAGAGAGAGAGAGAGAGAGAGAGAGAGAGAGAGAGAGAGAGAGAGAGAGAGAGAGAGAGAGAGAGAGAGAGAGAGAGAGAGAGGTGAATCAAATGTCGACATTTCCGACTATGGAGCACTTTTGACGCCCGCTTACGACAGTGTACCGTGAGGGAGAACTGTCCCCTATCGGTGGTCGTGGTGTGTAGCTGCCTTACGGTGATGCCAACACACATTTATCACTTCCGCTCTCCCGACACGCGTGCATCGGCTACGGTATCAAGGGGGTCGTCCGCTCCACAGTTGTGGTCGCACTCGGCTTGTTCTTACAAGTCAAAATCAAACAACAACCTATAGTCGCATGTGGTTTATAATATCAGCTACTGTTAGAGTTTTCCGAAGTCTTCAGGTGGTGCTTTTGCATGGCCTTGTGGTTTCTATGTGTGCTTTTCTACACATTCCCACAAGCACTAATGTTGAAGTTATAAAAACTAAGTAGTGCTCAGCCACTCTTAGGTGGTGCTCAAGCACCATCTGTTAACACTAATAATCCACCCATGTTGCCAACGGGTGTCGCTTGAACTGTAGCACCACCTTCACTTATGGACGCCATGTGACCAATGCCGTCGATGCGCTCTAAAGCCCAAATAACCAGCCGCGGCGGAACGTCTGACGTCAAGGGGCCAGCTGTACCTCGGAAGTTAAGCAATGTGTTCGTGGCTTCTGATAGGTATCTTGTTCATGCAGTATCAATGATCAATGCAAATAGCTGAATGAAGCGAAATCATCTCATCAAAGCTGCCATGCTAGAATTGGCCAAGCGCGCCGTCACGATGGTCTCAGAGAAGTGAACTAACGTTGTTACAGGGATCAAGTTCTGGCGATGCGTGTACCTGCTTGCAATGTTCCAATTTTCAATGTTATGACTGTCTCTGCTTGGTACAGCGTACATGTTTTCTTCTTTATGCTAGGATTAACACGCGCAGGATCGTGCGCGGGATGTTGTTGCCCCGTTTTCCAGTAGAGATGAAGACGGAGTGTGCGAACAGGCTGAAGTCTTTAGTAGTTCACTGGGTCTTCATGACGCGTCTTTTGATGTAGAATGTTTGCTTTTAGCTTATGCAGTGTTCTAGTTCTAATGCTTTGAAGAATCACTGTACCGAGCGTTTCGGCCACGCGAGAAGGTAGGTAGAAAATTCGCTTTTGCATGAAGCATATTACAGAAATGGCTCAATAAAATGCAATGGAGCACAGGCCTGCGGTCATTCACCGCATAGCTTTTGGTGTAAAGTTTGTGAAGTCAGGTCCGGTCAGGTCACTGGCCTGAGACAATTGTTCTTGAACCTGTCCGGGCGGATTTCCGCAGATTTTGTACTTTTTCGAGTTCGAAGCCGATGGCAAACTATGCATAATATCCGCATTAAATACACACCACCGTGTTCCACATTGTATGCGAAGGCTAACGAGAGTTCGCATGATCCTATGCGTTCACGCGCTCCTGTGCAGTTCAGACACGTCACGCAGGGTCAATATGGGATGTTGGTTTTTGGTGTCCAAACAAAATTGGTGGCCCAGTTGCCCTGTGGCCTGTCCTGTATATATATATATATATATATATATATATATATATATATATATACATATATATGGATTGTTGTTGTCTCATTGTCATGTACTCGATGAGGCGAAATACAAGATCAGTCCATCCGCACCAAAAATTGGAAGCCCACGATGAGTATTATAATCAGCTCGTTGCCGCTAATCGCGTCGATTGGATGAACGTCATAATTCAAATTATGTTCACATTATATATCACACACATCGCATATATATATATATATATATATGCGATGTGTGTGATATATAATGTGAACATAATTGTAATTATGACGTTCATCCTATCTTCATCAATCAATCTTCCATCTTCCAGATAGATGCCGCCGGTCATTTCGATCGCTTCGCTCACCGTTTCGTTGTCTATGCCATGACGCTGAACTTGGCGATTCCTGTGCGCACCAGCACAAAATTGTTCACTAACGTAACAACGCTAGCACACTCCCACGCTCACCTTGCTCTCCCCTCCCACGTGCCCAATCTCCCCTCCGCGGCCAGCGCTCAGGACCATTGGGTCCATTTGCTATCGCCAAACTTTGGCGGCATCCAGCGCGGTCCGGTTATATATGTCATGCAATTAGGCATCGTATATATGTCGTGTCGACTGTCACTGACATGAGCACTGTTGATAATAAATCACATCTCCGGAAAAAAAATCAACAGTTATATCAATGTAACCCCTGGCATCAATACTTCTGCCAACTTTAGGCTCCACCAAATACCACCCCACTCTTCCCACAAATTGATAAGCAGCTGGCACAGCATGGTCAAAGTCTTTCCGACGTGGGCATGCCATCAAACCGGCTCGCACTGTTGGAACACTACCTCATATTAATCTAAGCTATGTAATGTTGCTCCATATATTAGAGTGCAACAAAAAGACACCCATAAATATGAGTGCAACAAAGGGAACACCAATGTTTGTATATAGGTATTTGGTTTTGTCCATGCAGTACTGTAATGCAGTACCGCAAGTCAATGCGGTCAACAGTAATAATGTTGCTTTGACAGGGAACACTGCATTAGGAACTCGGGGACAAGCTTCATTAAATTAACTCAAACTGGACAGCACGTCCAAATACGACCTGAAAAAATCACCAGACCACATTTGGCAGCACATTTACCAGGTACCATGCGCCAATAACCGCACACTCCTGCCACCTGTTGACAGAAAGCGGAGATCCAGCCGCAAAATTTCGCCGCCAGGGTTTCGCTGGCTCTCCTAGCGGACGACTGACGAACTATTTTTGTACGTTATGATCCTTGTACGTAAATGAACTTTGTACGTTATGAACGCTCCCTCTGAAGCCAGTTTTGTACGTTGTGATCGTTGCATGTTATGAATTTTGTACGTTGTGAACGCGCCCTATCCAATGCATTTTGTACTTTATTTCGATTTTTGTACGTTATGATCCTTGTACGTTGTGAGCTTTGTACGTTATGAACTTTGGTAGTAAATGAACCTTGTACGTTATGATATGGCCCCATCCAATGCATTTTGGACTTTATTTCGATTTTTGTACGTTATGATCCTTGTACGTTGTGAGCTTTGTACGTTATGAACTTTGGTAGTAAATGAACCTTGTACGTTATGATATGGCCCCCTCCGGCTCTCCCAAGCCTGTTATCGTTTCCTTCCCGACGTCAACCCCTCTGTTGTCCGCCGGCATCAACGCCGGCGCCTTTATCTCACTCGGAACCGCCACCAGCCTGGAGAGTATTGAGCTATGTATGGATGGGGTACGGATATATGTAGAAAGAACGGATGGGTTGGGAGAGAAGACATACGCGAGACAAACACCTCGGCTTTTATTTGCCTTTAACACATAGTCATCAGCAGTCCACAGAGACGCAATGCTTTTTCTTCAGTACAAAATGATGAACCCGCCTAACTTGAGTGTTGACACAAAGTTATTCCCATGTTTGTTATAGGTACATACCTACCTACCGCGCCAGATGCGATATGTAGGCAATAGAACCTGATTGAACAGGGTCGGGTTGCGTTATTTCCATATTAGATGTTATTCTAATCATATCAGTTGTTCCGAAGTACAATTGCGTCGCTACGCATAAATAAATCCATGGGTGACCTATCGGTGAATAGTGACCTTGAAATTCGTGATGGTCTTTAAGGGAAACTATAAGATCTACATTAAAAAGGTAGCAATATTTTTTTCTTAGGAAAATGCTTTTCAATCATATCTGTATGTCAATGTTCTACCTCATGAAGCTTTCCAATGGAAGAAAACTTACACGAAGTCCGTCCTACCCGGGAACCCAAAATCGCAGTCATGAAGAGCGGACGGCTATATCGGATATTTATAAGAACTCATGTTTTTTGCTTGGTCAGCGAAATCATGCCCACTTTTATTTCCGCCGTCAATTTTGTCAATTTCGATGGCCTAGGGTTTACCGGAGGTCACGAGGTCAAATATAGGAAATTCTGAGATTTTATGTCGGGAATGTTTCCGATAATCCTGTCTTCTGAAATATATATATGTGTGTGTGTATATATATATATATATATATATATATATATATATATATATATATATCATTTGTCACCAGTTCCGGTTTTTACTGGTGAGATATTCATCGTCAAACCGGCCCGTTATTTGACCTAAAAATAATACCGAAGGCCATAGCAAAAAAACCGTTGGCCGAATCGGGCTAAAATTTGCACAGCCATATTCAGAGCCAAAAACTACCCTGTGGGCACATTTAGGTGTCAATAAAAAATTAGGGGGTGAAGTGCATTGGCCGATCTGTCGTGGAACGCACCATGTCTAGGGATTTTGAGTTCATACTCTCATAGGTCCATTCGAAACCTGGAACACCCTTTGCTTCTAAACATTTAGTTTACCGATTTACTCCGCAAATTACAGACACGAACCAATTGTATTTGCGACGCGCTTACATGCTCCACAGAACTTCGATGAGCTCCGCTACAACGTACGTGCAAGTACCAAGCATCGACATGACGTCATAATTTGTGTGTACCAGCACAACCATACAAATAGCACAGAACCAGAAGAACTTCGTGTTCACAGGATTGTGAAAACTTCGCTTTAAACAGCAGCAAAACCTGCAGAGTGATAAACGCCATTTATTGTCTGTTCAATGTTGGCTTCAGATAACACACGACGCTCAGACACAACACATGCAAACCTAAACATGACAGTGCCGACCCACTTCGATGGTGGACGGGGAACGGGGCATTCTTGGAAGTGTCGTCGTCCGGGGCGGGGAGGGGGCATTCATATGCAGAAGAACGCAGGCGGCACTTCGGATATGATGCGAATACTCTGAGATTTGACTTATTGGGAAACGATTCCCGATTTATATATAACAACAGTTTTGCGCTTCCTCGCGGAGATACAATTTCAAGTGACATATGCACCTGCCTAGATGATATCTTACTCCACCAGACATCTTTTATTCGAACGTGACAATCTGGCGCGTGTCTAAATAAGTTTGTTATGGGTGCAATATAACCCACATGGGTTGACGCACCCTAAAACCCCAATAATCATCATCATCCGAAGTGTCGCCGTTCAGCCTCGCCAGCACCGGGATGACACAGTCCAGCTGCTGGTGACGCGCCGGCACCTCAGCCACTGGCGCGAAGTCCGGCCAACAGCTCCGATGGCGAGTGCATGACAGACAGGCATCTCCTGCAGGAGAGGCATGACAGACAGGCATCTCCTGCAGGCATCTCCTCCTCCAGGCATCTCCTGCAACTGGCTCGCGCCTCGTAGGCAGGCGTGCGCGCGACTGGTTCGTCTGCATCTCGTAGGTATACGATAGTAGTGGCTCACGGCGGGCCACTCAACAGACGCCTGTAGGTGCACGGGACACAGCTGAGGTGGTCGGTGAGTTTGCGCAGTCGTAACAGACATACAGTGGTGTGGCACCGTCCGGCTCCGGATCGCACAGCTCGCACAGCTGGCGAGAACAGAGTCGTTTGCACTCGCGCCCGAACCGTCGCCCTGGCAACTGGTGCCGTCGCCTCACATCACCACTTGACGGTTGGTGTCGCTGTCGGCAACTGGTGTGCTCGACAGCATCCCTCAACAGCAATACTCCACGCAGCAGGGCACCAACAGAAACGTCTGACAACAGCAAACGTTGTCTTCCAACCCGGGGTGCACAATAGTCATCCGCCTACTGAAATACCACATGAAGTCACACAGGTTCCCTAACGAGCTGTGCTGAACCGGCTGTGAACGTCCAACCGCCACCGGAAAGTTGTGACGTACCATTGCTCTGCTTACTTGACCCACCTAGTCAGAGAATACGTATGATAGTGGCTTTCCGGAATACCTAGACTACTACAAGTACATCTGGGATCCGTAGAAAGGACAGTGATCGTCAGTTCCAATCAGCTAGCTGGAAATGCACGAACCATTAAATGTCATTTCCACAAAGTTTTGGGGGTGGGATAGCATGGGGAGGAAAAAATGCTAACTTCGAAATTAACTTTTGAAATATAACAATTTCTTGCGTGCATGAAGTCAAGCGCAACGCAACAGCATGACAGTACACCATGCATGGACGATGTACCACGAATGTTCAAAACGCACGGAGGCATTGATATAAATAAACAGACGAATCATACTGTGCGAAGAAAGACCTATATCACTGCCGCACCAGGTTGGCTGCCGCTGGGACTCTTCGATATGTGGCAACGGTGACGAATTCGCACTGCACTGCCCTATCCAACTCCACACTACACGGAGCAACCGCAAAAGGCCGCCAGCACTGCTCTAGCCAACTCCACACAACAGGGAGCAACCGCAAAAGGCCGCCAGCACCCGGCACAGCACTGCGCCACAACCAAGCCCGTCAAAAGGCCGCCAGCACCCCAGGCACAGCACTGCGCCCGTCAACGTGCTGAGCTGACCCAACCTGCACAGAGCGCCACCCGGGCGAGGGCGGTCACGGCAGCAGGGTGCGTCCACACCTCAAACCGCTCAGACGGAGTCCACGGATCTCGTTGTTTGCTTATTTGGTGGTTCTCGACGCCCTTTTTGCACGATCACGGCTAATGGCGCCGCCCACACTGTTTCGCCGGTGGGCCGCGGGATTGGGAAGTGCTCAGAGTGGCGAGTGTTGAACCCGGGACCTTTGGTACCTAGAGCTCAACACCACTCGGCCATCCCCGCCTCGAGTCGGAGGATCTCATCTCACCACCGCCCATCTCACCAGTCAGCACATGTCCCATTGCCGTATTTGGTCACACGACGAGGGAGCCGACAGAACGGCACACGGTGACGTCGCCGTCTGGGACGTCACCGGTTGACGTGGTCGCCGCGGACACGAGCGCGCCATGTCTCGTACCGAGACTGAATAATATAGGCCAAGGCTGCTACTCTGTTATCGTGAATATATTGCACTCGAACCGCGGCAACCGGCCCGTGTGATGGGAAGCATCGGAAGTCACCATGGCAACGCCCAGGCCAGGGCAATAACAACGGACAACGCAACACGAACCAACATGGGTCGTTGTGGAAAACACGGAAGGGGAGGGGGAGGGGGCTCGCTGGGAGCCGACCGAGAACGAGACAAAAGCAAACGCAGAGCGTGACGCAAAGTGCGACTGGGAACGTGACTGGAAAAGACAGCGTCGCGCACAACCGCGACGGGGCCATTACAAGTTAGAGGGAGGCCACGGGTCCGACGGATCGAGATGTCGCCACCGTCCAACTCCGAACGACGCTTAAAACCATGTGAAGACATTTCTTCTACCGGGGTGCCGACACAACCAACGGAACAATATCGCAAGACTTCCACTTCGCTTGAAACCGACCAGATTCCCATGTCCGTAACACATTGCGATCAGGATGAGCGCTGTATAATGCGGTACGAGCGGCGGAGTGAGGTGCATTTCTAGCAGATAATGGATTTCCCTTGTGCAGATCATCTGGCTTGTCGACGCAGCATGTCAAAATCAATATTAATTGGGGTATGATATGCAACGATCTCCGCATTTTCCCATTCAAGATGCAGAGGTGGGAAATTTTTTATTATTATAGACTGCTTAATACAATTTTAAGTTCCTGTTTCACCCAGCACCATCATACAAGTACTAAGGGTATAAGTGTAGAAACGGGACAAAAATGGCGTTTGTTAATCATATGATTACATATCTCCAAGACGCGTTGATGCGAAGTTGTAACAAATAAACTAGAAGCCAAATACACTTCGCAACATGCTTCTTCTTGTGTGTTTCTTTCCATCCAACTTTTGGAATTTCGACACACCGTGCCAATGTCATTCCTTATACAATAAGGAAACAGCTGCTGATATGCAAACATCACTAGGAGCAAGAACAGATACAACACATGACACAATGGTACAGTGAGGAAACTGTACTCCGGATATTGCTAATGCACTACTGACAAGTGGACAATATCATTCCATCTAAAAAGTGCTGTAAATGGAACGACCAGCGTGACTCATAGCTGCAACAATAAATAACGCATGACTGCACCCCTCTACTGAGCACGTCGAAACCAAAGGGGATCGGGATACATTGACAGCTAATCAAAGTACAGCCTACATGGAGTCCGGTGACCAAAACATCAAGTGGGATCCCAGTCAATAACAGGAACGAAAACCGTGTTCAGCATCGTAACAGCTGGTGTAAATACATCAATATTACACAGCGCAAGCCTGCAATGAAAACAGATCGATGCGGCACGCATTGTCCTGCAAGCAATACTAGTAGAAACAGACCAAACGGGGCTACACCGAGCGTAGTGCCTGGCGCGGACGAATGACCGAGGTGGCCGACCACTCGCTCCGCCAAAGCGAATGGACACACCGCTCCCAGCCGCCCCCGCCGCCGCCCCACCTTGTACTGGTCACATGTGAGCCGACGGGTCAGCCGCTCCGGACGAGTCCTCCCCGCCGCTGTCGGTCGTAGCCGTTCGCGGCCGCTTCCATATTGGCTGAAGCCGGTCGAGGCACACGTCGGCCGAGCCGGGCCGCTTCAGAGACTCGTCGGCCGGTGGCGGCCGGAGCGCGCAACACGCTCGCCCAGCTTCGGTCCAATCGTCACCGCTACTCGGCGTCCGTGCACCGTGGCAGTTTAGCTCGGGCGGCTGTTCCACCTCACCGACGACACCACGAGAAGCTTCGCACAAGCACGGCTCTCCATCGGACGGCGGCTGCGGCAAGTGCAGCTCTAGAATGTCGCCGCTAGATGTCTCGTCGAACGTGTCGATCGTGGCACGCTGCGGGGTCGCCGTCGGCAGGTATGACTCGGTTGTGGCGAACTTGCGGTGCGGCGACAGCACGCCGCTGGACGCCACCACCGAGTCGGTTGAGTGGGGACTGGGCGGCGGCGGCCCGGCGGCCGACCGACACGGGGTGCTGACGGCGGCGGCGGCGGCGGCGGCGCCGAGCGGCGAGCCGTCCGGCAGTGACGGAAACTCCTCCACCAGTTCCCAGCTGCCCAGAGACTCGTCTGCTGTGGTGGCGTCGAAGTCGATGAAATTGTCCGAGTGGTGGCCGCTCTCCGACGTTGTGTCCACCGCAGGATAGTACTTATCGTATATGAGCCGCGCCGACACCTGCCAGGCACCACAGTAACTATCAGTGACTGATCGCCTCGATAAAATGCGTCAGCGGCAGGCAAAGCGAGCAACTGTAACACCCATAAATATTGGCGTATCAACACACCGTACTACCAATATTAACCATTGCTGAGACACAAATATAATATCGCTATAAACCATCGGTCCGCTATAAAATACTGTTAATTGCATTCTTGATATCATCATGCAAATGACAATTATATAGTACAAGACAGAAACGATCTACGTCTTTGTACCAACGCAACTGAAAGACATTGACAATCTGTCATCCCTATTCCATATGGAAAATGCAATGAAGCCACTCTCAATCTTCTCACCAGTTAACCTGCACACTATTTCCTCCGGCTCATCACACCATTTCGTCCCGTAGCTACTCCGGAATCTCTCCTCCCATCCCACCTCTTTCACGATCTCCGCCTGCCATCCCACCTCTATATCACGATCCCTGCCTGCCATCTCACCTTTATAGCACGATCCCTGCATGTCATCCCCTCCATATCACGATCCCTGCCTGCCATCCCACCTTTATAGCACGATCCCTGCCTGCCATCCCACCTTTATAGCACGATCCCTGCCTGTCATCCCCTCTATATCACGATCTCTGCCTGCCATCCCACCTGTATAGCACGATCCCTGCATGTCATCCCCTCTATATCACGATCTCTGCCTGCCATCCCACCTTTATAGCACGATCCCTGCATGTCATCCCCTCTATATCACGATCCCTGCCTGCCATCCCACCCCACATCTCGATCCCTGCCTGTCATCCCCTCTATATCACGATCCCTGCCTGCCATCCCACCTGCATAGCACGATCCATGCCTGTCATCCCCTCTATATCACGATCCCTGCCTGCCATCTCACCTTTATAGCACGATCCCTGCATGTCATCCCCTCTATATCACGATCCCTGCCTGCCATCCCACCTGTATAGCACGATCCCTGCCTGTCATCCCCTCTATATCACGATCTCTGCCTGCCATCCCACCTGTATAGCACGATCCCTGCCTGTCATCCCCTCTATATCACGATCCCTGCCTGCCATCCCACCTTTATAGCACGATCCCTGCATGTCATCCCCCTATATCACGATCCCTGCCTGCCATCCCACCCCACATCGCGATCCCTGCCTGCCGCCTGGTCTGCTCCTCTCTCCCGTCGCCCCTCCCACCACACCTACGCTTCCATTCCCTCACCTTCCCTGCCGCCACCTTACCTCACGCGCGCGCACCGCGTCCAGGTCGTACTTGGCGAACCATGCCTCTCGGGCCAGCTTGAGAGTGCTATTGAGGCGGTGTCGCGGCTCGGGCGTCAGGAGGCGTGCCACCAGGGAGCGCGCCGGGGCGCTCACGTGACATGGCAGTCGGAACGGAGAGGCGAACACCGCCTGCCGCATCTGCAGGTGGTCCCGCTCGGCAGCCACCGGGTACTGTCGGCGCCAGCCTGCTCAGATTCGGCCGGAGCGGACGGTGGGCGAGGGCTGGACACGGAGTGAGGCAGCCAAATGGGTGGTGCGGAATGAATGCACGCTATAGGTATGTCACAGCACATGGACGGTGACCACAGCGGATAGCATGTGGCTCCGTAGGGTCTGCGTCGTAGGAAGTTATGCAGATCACTGTCTGATGTGGTGCCACAAGGAATTTACATCAGATCGAAAGATAAATTTGACAATCGAATTGATCATAAACCAAGAACGGAAAAAATACTGACATCAGCACACTACAAAACCGTGATTTCAGCTGTTAGCATGGGATTCAACTCGCCATATTTAATATCTCTCTTCCTGACTATCCATCCCAATGGGTTCTATGACTACTTTTAAATCGAAACATGGCTATAGATCCAAAATATCGTACCAGACATACAAGCAAAAAAGTATGACAGCAGGCGACGCCATATAACCTTGGCTGCTTAGTGCGTAGTAAACCCAAACACGACAAGCAAAAAAAAGCATGTCAGTAATGTCAGCATGTCAGTTCAAGTAATGGATTACGTGGATAAAAAAAAAGTACGTTTCCGGATCGTTTCATGCAAAAGTGTGAATCGATCACGACGTAAACGCCCCACCAGTCCATTGAATAAGGCATACATTACATTACATTACACATTACAACACACACACGCACACACCGTGACGGCGGGAAATCAGTAATCCGTCAATGGCCGAGCTCCGTGCTACCAACTTGGCCAGGTATTCATGTTTCTAGACAGAAGACAAGGCCACCACTCCTGGGACCGCCAGTGGGAGACTCACGTTTCCCGACAGAAGACAGAATGCTACCACTCCGAGAGACCACCAGTCGACGCTGTGTGTGTATGGCTGCATGTCAAGCACCTCGGGCGCTGCAAGACCACACGGTGTATCAATCCTCAGCTTAACCATGAGCAAGCGTCATTCCTCCGCCACCATTGGCGACAGACTGCCACACAGTACTCCCGTCACAGCGGTGAGACAATGTTACACAGTCCTCCGCCAAATGGCGAGGAACTGCCACAGTCCTCGGCCACAATGGCGACAGACTACCACATAGTACTCCCGTCACAGTGATGAGACAATGTCACACAGTCCTCCGCCAAATGGCGAGGAACTGCCACACAGTCCTCCGCCGCAATGGCGACAGACTACCACATAGCACTCCCGTCACAGTGATGAGACAATGTCACACAGTCCTCCGCCAAATGGCGAGGAACTGCCACACAGTCCTCCGCCATAATGGCGACAGACTGCCACACAGTACTTCCGTCACAGTGATGAGGTACTGTCACACAGTCCGCCTCGGTGGTGAGACCCTCACGTAGTGCTTCACCACAGTAGAAACACACTGCGTCACATCCCTACGCCCCAGCGATGGGACTGCCATGCAGTCCTGCGCTACAGTGACGAGATACGGTTACACAGTTCTCCACCACAGTGGTGAGGCATTGTCAGGCACAGTGGTGAGGTATTGTCAGGCACAGTGGTGAGGAATTGTCAGGCACAGTGGTGAGGTATTGTCAGGCACAGTGGTGAGGCATTGTCAGGCACAGTGGTGAGGAATTGTCAGGCACAGTGGTGAGAAATTGTCAGGCACAGTGGTGAGGTATTGTCAGGCAGTGGTGAGGATTGTCAGGCACAGTGGTGAGGCATTGTCACACGGAACTTTTGTGGTCGTATATTCACGGGAGTGACTAGCTAGGGCTTCATCCTGGCTTGTAATAAAACGAACATCCATGCCCAGCCTTCCTGACAACTAGAACATACAATGTTCGCAGTTCGTTCTTATTTTCCAGCCAAGGTTGTCACCACAAACATATTACTCACCCATGTACTGAAGGGTACCGCATAGGGTCCTAGTCCTGCTCCCGTGACGAAGCCATTTGGCCAGGCCGAAGTCAATCAGCTTGACGTTCATCAGGTCATCCAGCAGAACGTTCTCCAGCTTCAGATCTCGGAAGATTACGCCGGCATTGTGCAGGAAGTCTGAGTAACAGGCAACTCTTATATGGAGTGATCAAAAAGACTCCGGCAGAAATACAGCATGGAATTTACAGTCGGGACAGGAAAAGGTTTGCTTTGATTTATCTATTGATGTGTGTGTGGGGATGGAGGTCGGGAGGAGAAAAGACCAGGATGAAAATTGGTGTAGTTCGTCACGCCAGCACCTGCACACGAACACAACTACAAGACGATGCATGATGCCGCTGAAGTCCAGTCTAGGGAACCATTGTAAAAGGTGCTCCAGTACGCACCACGGCACTCGGCATTTACACCAACACTGCACGGTTGTTGCATAATTTAGTCATGAGTGAAAACTCTGTGCAAATGTCCGATCTCTCTCTACGAATCCACGAACGATTTGGTGATATCCTCATATTGCATAGGATAAATTACAGGGCAGTAATATTTAGCATGTCATTTGAAGTCGGAGATGTTCCAGAGAACTGGAGAAGGCGAGCTGATTCCAACACCCATTTCCAAAAAGGGGGATAAGGGTAAGTTCAGACAATCATAGACCAGTTAGTGTAATATCTTTGGTATGCAAAATACATGAAACAGATGATTAAGAACAAAAATACTATGTCACCTTGCGGTGGTAGGTATTATTTATAAGAGCCAGCATCGCTTTCCGGCGGGTAAATGTGCGTGACCAATCCACTTTTTTTTATTTGCTGTAAATTGGTTACATTTACGGAACCCACTAATGTTATTTATCCTGATGTTAGCCTTTGATAAAGTACCCTATAAAACACTATTGCTGCAGCTAAAGCACCACGATATATCACGTAATGTTCCAAAAGTGGTCGAGCTTTTGTTCACTGGTGGAATTAAAACACCCATTTCTAATAGCTGCAAGTCAACAAGGGATTTTCCTAGTAGGCTTCTCAAGAGTAAGTCATGGGCCTATTTTGTTGACATCTTCGTAAGTAAAAACCAAAGGGGAGTGAATAAAAGCGAAATTTCAAAGTTCACAGATGATATTCAACTTTTCGGAGTGGTGAAACAATTAACTATTATAATGCCGCCTAAACAAATTGTTGCAATGTTCGGCCGAAAGCCAAATGTTACATAATTTCGCAAATGTCTGACATTACCTTATTTAAGCATAGCAAAGGCAACACTATGCAAGACATTTGGTTGGTTATTGGTTTTTACGACACGTCGACCGTCGAGTCATATAGCGTCGCCAATCTCTCACGCCGATTGGTCGCGGGCGAAGAGTAGCGACAGGTCAAGACATTTGCTATCAAGCTAAATATCATTGGCAAGCTTTAAAATTCGACTTTTTCTCCACCTCCCTTGCATTTTCATCAAAGTGGTCTAAATCTGAATGCAGGAATAAATACTTCAAATGCTATAAAAACAACCTTACTAATGCTTTCAAAGCCTAATGATTGGACACGACCGGGACGGGCCATAATGCTCACAATAACCTTCGTGGTATGCAAAAGGAAGTAAACTCCCTCGCAACAATCAGTCCACGATTACATTTTCATGCACAACGGCATCAGATGATGCATCACGTGATACATTTTGCGACAAGCTGTTGTTCCGCAGAGTAGCTCTACTCGATGCAGTTGCGTGTAGTAGATCCAACCTGAAGCAGTTTCCTTCAGAAGACCCAATCCGATGAAGTTCCGTTCAGTAGGCCAAATCTAATGCAGTTCCGTGCAGTGTATCTAACCCGATGCAGGTCCACGCAGTACACCAACCCAATGTAGTTCCTAAGAATTTCAGGTGTGCAGGACAGTTGTAAATGGCACCAACAAAGTCTGACGGAATACACTAGCTGGTCGAGCATGTGCCCTGGCATACCTAGGGCACATGCCAGTTCCGCCACGTACAGCTGAACCAACTCCTCGTGAAGGGAGCCATGGCGCATCCACAGATCTCGCAGCTCCCCGCCCGCCACCAGCTCCTGTACTGAAACAGAAGGCACGCATTCATCAGCACCAAGTCCAGCACTGGGCTACCAAGTCAGTAGTAGCTTCAAGTTGTGCGGCGCCATCCGCCACGGAGGCCGATGCACCGACGACAGCGGGGCCGGACCGCCACGCCAACCCGGCCTGGCCAAAACAACACCAACAGCGGCTCCCACCCAATGACCACGGCGGCCCTACCTGACTGGTACCCTGCCCACAGCGGGTCCCACCCAATGGCCACGGCGGTCCCACCTGATCAGTACCCTGCCCACAGCGGGTCCCACCCAATGGCCACGGCGGTCTCACCTGATCAGTACCCTGCCCACAGCGGCTCCCACCCAAGGGCCACGGCGGTCCCACCTGATCAGTACCCTGCCCACAGCGGGTCCGGCCTGATGGTCGCGCCGGCTGCCACCCGAACCTCACAGCACTTGTAACTATTTCTTTCCTGCACAGCATGACCACTCCCCCATGGTCGCTATTGTCTTGTCTGTCAAAGTTTTTAGACGTAAGTACATAATAATAACGTAATTACACTTCTATGTGTACAGTGCCCGCAAAAAAACCTGACATTGACCACAAGAAGGGAATTAAGGAGAAAAAACCTGACATTGACCACAAGAAGGGAATTAAGGAGAAAAAACCTGACATTGACCACAAGAAGGGAATTAAGGAGAAAAAACCTGACATTGACCACAAGAAGGGAATTAAGGAGAAAAAACCTGACATTGACCACAAGAAGGGAATTAAGGAGAAAAAACCTGACATTGACCACAAGAAGGGAATTAAGGAGAAAAACCTGACATTGACCACAAGAAGGGAATTAAGGAGAAAAAACCTGACATTGACCACAAGAAGGGAATTAAGGAGAAAAAACCTGACATTGACCACAAGAAGGGAATTAAGGAGAAAAAACCTGACATTGACCACAAGAAGGGAATTAAGGAGAAAAAACCTGACATTGACCACAAGAAGGGAATTAAGGAGAAAAAACCTGACATTGACCACAAGAAGGGAATTAAGGAGAAAAAACCTGACATTGACCACAAGAAGGGAATTAAGGAGAAAAAACCTGACATTGACCACAAGAAGGGAATTAAGGAGAAAAAACCTGACATTGACCACAAGAAGGGAATTAAGGAGAAAAAACCTGACATTGACCACAAGAAGGGAATTAAGGAGAAAAAACCTGACATTGACCACAAGAAGGGAATTAAGGAGAAAAAACCTGACATTAACCACAAGAAGGGAATTAAGGAGAAAAAACCTGACATTGACCACAAGAAGGGAATTAAGGAGAAAAAACCTGACATTGACCACAAGAAGGGAATTAAGGAGAAAAAAGCACATGCTGACTAATGCTTGGTTTTTTTTAAAAACTGTTCAACATTACTTGTACTTGGTGATGTCACCCTTAGACTGGTGAACCGTTTGCAGTCGTTTAGTCATGGAAGCGGCAAGACTGGTGAAGTAATTACGACCTGTGTAGACCTAAATATCTGTAAACTTTTCTTCAGAATGTCGATGTTCGACGGTTGGGCCTCTTGTACCTTGTTCTTGAAAATATGCCAGGCGTTTTCGATCGGGTTGAGGTCTAGAGAGTTCCCTGGCCATTCAAGGACAGCAATGTTGTTGTCTGCTAACCACTTTTTGACCAGTTTTGACGAGTGAGCAGGGGCGCCGCCATGCATGAAATGTCTGCAATCGTGCAGGGGCCAGAACGGGAGCATGTGGTCTTTAAGGACTTCAAATAGTTTGTTTCTTTCATCGTCAAGTTCTTGGGGAGGAAGTACAATCCAGACCTGTGCTCGACTCGAGTTGAATCGAGAATCGACTCATGAATCAATCGTTTTTGGATGAGCCACGAGTTGAATCGATTCTGTTCCCCAAAACATATCTTGAGTCGCGAGTTGAATCACATCTTTCTTTATTTTTTAAATGAGTTGAATCACGAGTCAATCATTTGAATCACAATGAGTCATTTGAGTCTTGTGACTCAAATGCAAGTTATGAACAAATGATATAAAGCATGTATCTTTGTGAATAGTATGCCATGACACAAAGTAGGGAGTAAAAACACAGTATAATTAGTCATGCTTAGCACTACAATTGTCAACTTATCAGCTGCCAGTGAGTGAAGAATGAGGGGTACTTAAGTTATTTACCAAAAAACGGACAACAATAACTACAAATAAGTATGAATGTTAAGCTTGGTAATCACAATCAGTATCATGCATGAGTCAATCCTAGTGCCAGGAACACAACACAGAAATGGGATGTGATTGTGAAAAAGAATATGGAACCGAAATGGCCCTTACTGCAACAGGCATCTGCACCGAATAAGATTGCGTTGGTTTGTGTGATAAATAACAAACCCAAGGCACCTTTACTAGAAGGTAGATCGAAGTTTTCGTTCAAGCCCGCATGACGTCATTAAAAGTTTTTTTTTAAAATATGGTATCAATTTGGTTGCAGAAGACTTTTCTCAAATCATACGCAATGGTCACATTAATTTGCTTCCTAGAAAATATATTTGTCTTCTGCTCACCAGGTGAGTCTAACCTAACCGGAAAACCAGAATCCTCCGAAGCAAATTTTGCGGCCATGACGTCATCAAATATATGCAACATTGTATTGGTAACTTTTGTAAAAATACCTACTAAACTTCTAGAAGTTTAGTAAATGTTCTTACTAAACACACCTCCCCTCTTAGTAAATATACATACTAAACCTTCGAGGATGTGTTGGACAGCACTGCCCTTGACGATTACAGCATCGCAAGGAATTTCCGGCATTCGTCGCGCTGTGGACGCGTCGGTTTGGGAGTATGAATTATCGGAGATAAATGTCGAATTGAGGCAGAAACAAAGTTTTCGATATCAAAGAGTATTAAATCGAGTGCATGAAGTGTTGAATTTCTTCTTTATCACGTCTATGACACACCAGGTACGGATAAGTATACGCGATGTGCTATATTTGTAGAGTGAAGATTTTGATCGTTTATTTCTTTGCCAACTAAAAAGTAATCATTTGCGGATTGGTTGGTTGGTTATTGGTTTTACGACACGTCGACCGTTGAGTCATGTAGCGTCGCCAATCTCTCACGCCGATTGGTCGCGGGCGAAGAGTAGCGACAGGTGAGACTCGAACCCACAACCTTTCGATTGTGAGACGGGCATCTCACCCCTAGACCACTCGTCCCCCTAATCATTTGCGGAGAAAATGAGTGGTCGCATTGTCATTTTTACGTTAAAATACCGTGTATTAAAAATACAAATTTCAAAGAATCAAAATTTACCTTGATCTCCAATTATACCTGAAATTCAACCTCCAGATGAGAAAACAAGAAATAATTTTCTGGAGAGGATAATGTTCGGGATCCCCCAAAAAATAGGATCAGCCTATTTTTCCAAACAAGTACCTACCTACCTACACTGACATACAGCAGTTGCTGAAAACAGTTTTTTTTCTAGGCCAGCTAGACCCAGGGCATGATGCATTCTTCCTTGATTAATCTTGCATGGATTATTGATGATACATGCATAATTGAGCATTTATGTAAAACACCACTGTGATCTAGGAATGCCCTCCTGAAACTTGCAACTCGACTGAAACTCCTGCCACTGGGGAGAAGAAGCTATGGCGCACTTAGCTCCCATGACTGCCCTTTCTTCCGCTCTTGAACGAGGGTGACAACTTGAACACGTAAAATGGAGGTAGAGGGAGCCTACCAATATCGGGAACAATCCCTTTATTTTGTAGGCGCTAGATGGTGAGCCTGCCGGAAATGGCACAGCGTTAGGCAGGACGATCATTACTGGGTCATTCAGGATACCCTTTGCTGAAGCTAAGGAATAGGTCTTTCAATTAGAATATGTCAAAGTACCCTATATTGCCATAACATATGCAAGATAGCATAGAGAAAGTTGGTAAAATTGTGTGTAAACCAATAGTGAAGGGAAACCTTGAAGCCCGCTATCAAACCAACTTCGTGGGGAAACAAACCAACACAATTTTATTCTGTGCTGATACCTATTGCAGTGCAGGACCTGGGTGCTATGTTGAAGTTAGGTGATGTGTGGCAGGTATATATGATTCAGGTTGTATATCATGCTGATGTGGATTGAAGTATTATGCACTCATTGCTTTGCATATGCAATGACAACCATTCATCTCGTTAATGTTTTTGAGTCAATTACTTTATGCATATGCACATGCATTTATCTGTAAATATCCTATATACCAACCATTACAGTGCATGACGGATGATAAATAATGTGAGGTGAAAACAAAGTTATAGCAAAAATAATATATTCAACAGATGTTTCGATGTTAGAGCATCTTCGTTGGTGTCTAAATAAATATTCAGTCCCTTCTTTAATTAGACACAGATGAAGATGCGTTGACATCAACTGTCTGTCGAATACATTTTTTTGCTATAAGTTTGTTTTCACCTCACATTATATATATATGTGTATATATATATATATATATATATATATATATATATATATATATATATATATAAATAATGTGTGGGCAGTGCACATTGAATCATATGGCTTATGAGTCTGATACCATTGAGTCGGATCTGAATCGATTCGAATTTTTGTTTCAGTCGTGAGTCGAATCATGCTTTGTGAGCTCTGAGTCTGAATTGAGTCGAATCAAATAATTTTGACCGGCTCTAAGTCATGAGTTGAATCGGATCTCAAGATCCATGAGTCAAATGTGAGTCGACTCAAAAAATTTGAGTCGAGCACAAGTCTGGTACAATCACCGTCGTATAACGTTCCCGCGAAATGCACCCCATACCATGACACTATCGGGGTGTTTAACAGTCCTAACTGTGTACCGCGAGTCGTAACGTGATGATCCGATAGACCTACGAACCACTTTTGACGCTCCCCTGACAAGCCTGAAGGTACTTTCATCGGAAAACATCACTCGTTTTCAGCCATCAGTCGTCCAGTGAAGGTACTTCTTGCAGAATTTCACACTCTTCTTCTTCATTGCCTTCGTCAGAAGAGACTTATTGGCGGCGCGGCGACTGGTTAGTCCTAGGTCCTTTTGGACACGATGTTGGATGATCCTAATGGCGAAGGTTAGGTAGATTGGGATTACTTTTTTTAATGCTGCTGCAGTTAGTGATGGATTAGACATCACTTGACGCTTCAGAATTGAATATGTCCTCTTGTTGTTAATTGTCTGCCTACCAAACCCTTCCTTTCTTTTTGGTGTAACACCTGGAGGCAATGACGCGGCGGCAGTCTTGAGGCCATGCATTGCCTGCCTACCCGATTATAAATCCGCGGCCACGCGAATAACAGAAATTCCTTGTTCTAACAGGAACAAGGCACGATCCCCTTCCTTACCAGAAAGCTTCTTGCGTCCCATTATGATCAGTAGAACAGCAATTATAGCGCGTCAAAATTGTCTGCGTCACGATAAATCTAGGCGCGCAGAGGAGTGAATAAATGTTCTGACTGTGAAAGCCACGGGAGTACTGAGGATGATTCATGCCATCAGCTGACGTGAATCACGCTGATACCAAGCGGCCCACGTGGTCTTAAGCTCCTCCCACTTTATATTGTGTTTGGAACACGAATGAAATGGTGTCATATCTGTATGTGAATTTATTTTTGCAGATTTGCTGTAAAAAGTGTTTTTGCGGCCACTGTACTGACACCTAGGTATACAACAGTTGTACAACTATTCAGAATATTTTCTAGTTTCATTGCCCGTTTTTTTCCTGGAATACAAAGGTACAGGCATTTTGTGCCGCAATTTGAATTTCTATGTCTCTGCTAGTTCAAGCTCGTTTTGCGGGTTACAGCCAGCTTTGGCTACTGGCCAAAGCAAGTTAGTTAGTTATTTGAGTTTAAAGGGCGCATCGATTGCAATGGTCATATAGCGCCCATGGCCAAAGCAAGCTTTGGGCAGCTTTTTGCTAGTTTTTGTCCGAAACACATCTCAAACTGCAACAAGACCAACAACATTTGCCGTGGTACTCCTGCAATGGATGCGCCATGGTACTGCAACAGTACCATGGCGCATCCCAGGAACAGGGCGTCAAGGATGACGAGATCACCCTACCATGATCTATAGGCACGCTAACACTTCCGACATACTGGCAACCAAACGTCAGCCACCACCACTCGGCACACGACACTCCTGCCGTACTAGCAACCAAACACCAGCCACCACCCCTCGGTACACGACACTCTTGCCGTACTGGCAACCAAACGTCAGTCACTACCACTCGGCACACGACACTCCTGCCGTACTGGCAACCAAACACCAGCCACCACCACTCGGCACACGACACTCTTGCCGTACTGGCAACCAAACGTCAGCCACCACCACTCGGTACACGACACTTTTGCCGTACTGGCAACCAAACGTCAGCCACCACCACTCGGTACACGACACTTTTGCCGTACTGGCAACCAAACGTCAGCTGACAGCCCAGTGGACACCATCACGGAGTGTGGACCATCCGCCCGTCATCGAGCACACCAATGCTGTGCGATCGCGTGCAATTTACGTGCCTTGAAGCTCAACATATAGCCTATCAGTCAACTCATCAACAAACAACTGTTGGTGTTCCCACTAGCTACTCACGAACAAACAGTTGTTTGCGTGTTTGCCAGCGGTCGGGGCAGCTAACGACGTAGGGGTGATGGCCGCACGCTGTTTGGATGCTGACCTCGTCCTTCACCTGGCCGATGGCACCCTCGTAGACGACCTGAGGTCATGCCAGCTGTGTCGGAGCCGTCGTTACGCATACGTCCCACGCCCGGAGGGTAGTCCTGAGTACGCCCAGTACGCATATCCAATGTGACTCCTCGAACCACGGCCATACGCATTCCAGCCGATGCGATCAGATAAAGAAAGACGCAGCCATACATTGCATGAATGCTGAAGGGACGGTAGTAGAGCAGTTCAGGAGGCAGGTTACAATGTGTGAACTGGAGGCGCTACGTTCAGCGCGGGTGTGTCCAGGTCTGCCGCCAGACATACCAGGTCGGACACACCGGGAAAAACCGGCCGTCTCGACGGTTCGGCACCAAACAATTACACACTAAGAATACGCACTAAGATGCACACGTTTTAGTTACGGTGGTTGACAAATTAACACCTGCACCTGTAGGCAGTGTGAAACGAGTCCACGCATTGTAGGTATTGATCTTGCATTCTGATAAACATGCACGGCAGTTCCATACTTTTCCGTTCTTTTTGCCATAATTATACACTCAGGTACCAGAAACCGAATTCGAAGATAGTCTTGCATAAACCGAGTAGTATCAACAAGCTAGTACATTTTCTGAGGACGACGTTTACAGTAAAAACGTTTTCGACCAATACCAAGCAGATCCGTCTGGCTGCGTGTCACGACCAATACCAAGCAGATCCGTCTGGCTGCGTGTCACGACCAATACCAAGCAGATCCGTCTGGCTGCGTGTCACGACCAATACCAAGCAGATCCGTCTGGCTGCGTGTCACGACCAATACCAAGCAGATCCGTCTGGCTGCGTGTCATGACCAATACCAAGCAGATCCGTCTGGCTGCGTGTCACGACCGATACCAAGCAGATTTGTCTGGCTGCGTGTCAGTTAGTTATCAGGGCTTTAGGGCGCATCGACTACATCGGTCATGTAGCGCATCTGTCTGGCTGCGTGTCATGTTGGGGTGAACTTACATGTGATTTTGATAGCACTTTCAGTGCAAAAGGGCGCTCCATCTCATCAAGCTTGATCTGGTAAACTTTGCCGAAAGCACCAGATCCCAACGTCTTGACAATCTGTAACATACGTGGTATGCGGTAAACACAACTCACACTAGCTTACGAGATCAGGGTCAAAACAAGCTCTACCAATCCATAATTAGAGGAAATCGGATAGAGCATAATATTGACGACGCAGGACGTACTGAATTAACTTCCAACCGGTTGGTGGTTATTGGTTTTACGACACGACGACCGTTGAGTCATATAGCGTCGCCAATCTCTCACGCCGATTGGTCGCGGGCGAAGAGTAGCAACAGGTGAGATTCGAACCCACAATCTTTCGATTGCGAGACGAGCATCTTACCCTTAGACCACTCGTCCCCGAACTTCCAACCGGGAATTTTCACCAAAAAGCATCAGTTGTACATTTTCCTTGTACACACGAAATACACAAAGTACACCGTGTACTTTGTACACGAAAAATACAAGATCAGGAAACAGTCTCGGACGACAAGGATTCTTTTCCGGTTCAAATATAATCAACCATTATTCAAAAGCAAAAGAAGCAGCAAGAAAACACCACACGTGAGGAATAGTTGGATATTGGGGTTTAGGGGCGCACCAACTGCAGAGGTCATGTGACGCCCATAACATCGTCAATCATATCAAGTTTATAAAGGCGAAACTGATTAAAGCTACTAAATGCGACACATTATCAAATCTATTGTCATGACGTACAGCATAACCATCTTGGTCTTAACAGATACATGTCATCGTATTAATGGGCCTTATGTACCACATACAACTTAACCTCCGAAAGGACGCGGAATAGCTGTCCCGATTGTATAAAGGGGGATTCATCCCCTTATACTTCCCGTAGCGAGAGTGAAGTGCGCCCGAAGTGGCGTCTTCGAGCATGGGCAAGTCTGGGGCACGCAACCAATATGTGTTGTACTGATAGGACAGCATGGCACCTTTGACACAACGGCTTTCCGTCACCGCTCAGAAGGTATCGGTGGGTGCCGAATGTGTGACTTATTCGCAAGCGGCATAATACCACCTCGTTGCGTCTAATGCTACGTGATGATGATGGCCACTCACCGAAACGATGCTTAACTCTCCTCAACTTATTATCAGTCATGCACTTCCAGCTGGCTTCCCAATTCTGTATAACGGAACTTCTAATGTCTGGGAAAAGGTCGCTCGCAGGGAGAGGAAGACGTCGAGTGCGTGGACCTTGAGCGGCGCGCTTCGCTGCAGCATCCGCAGCCTCATTTCCGCCGATTCCCACGTGGCTTGGGAGCCAACAGAATACTACTTTTTTAACCTATCGTGTTGAGCAACGTAAGTCTAGATAAAACGTCTTGTTCCACTGGGTTTTGTGGGTAAAACCCTCTTAACGCCAATAGGCCGCTGAGCGAGTCGCTGTACATCACATGCAGTGTATCATGTCCAATCTCAATAAAACACAGAGCTTTGTTGATTGCAACCGGCTCTAATGTGTAAACCGATGCATTTGCCGGAAACGAAAACGTTCGAGTTTCAGTGTCTGTCACAAAGGCACTGCCAACACCGGTGCCCGTTTTTTTTTAACCATCCGTATAAGTCGACGTGTAGACTCGTATGACGAAATCAATTCCAGTGCTCTGAGCTTGAGTTCTACATGAACGACATGACCTTTTTTCATACATGCCAGCGATAGGTCAATATCTGGAGAGACCAGTCTCCAGGAAGGAGTTTTTAAAGAATCCACACGCAGCACTCCATTCATTCATATGCTACTGTTCTCGAAGAGGGCGCGGATCCTCACACAGAAAAGAGCAGATGTCTCCCGTCGTCTCCCTCCCAACAGAGCAAGGATACGTCGGGAAAACACTGACCGATATGTGGGGTGTTCGGGGAACTGGCGCAGCTTGCATGCATAGCGCATCCCAAGTAGTTCGCGAAGCATAGCAAGGCTTGGTTCGTTGACTTCTACTAAAAGACTTACTGCCGGTGACGTGTGCGAAATGCACAGGTAACAATGCGTAGCGAAGTGTGGTGAATGGTGTCCAGCGTTCGCTTGGTTGTCGCACATGCACCGTCATACACAAAGCACGCATAGTCAAGCTTAGAACGGATTAAATATCGATATAAGAGCAGCAATGTGCGTCTGTCGGCACCATATGACGTGAAACCAACTTAGGAATATTCAGAGTTTTAAAACACTTGTCACGGAGCATATTAAAATGGTCCCGATATGTTAGGCGAGGTTCAAGCAGAACACCAAGAAACCTAACCACCGGTCTCGTAGGAATTTGCGACTTATACAACATGATTTCCATGTTTCGACAGCCTTGACGCCGACAGAAATGCGTGGCAACCGTTTTCCCTATTGAAAAACGGAAGCCACTTGCGTTTGCCCATCGCTCCAAGCGGGAGACAGCAAGCTGTAGCTGCCTTTGTAGTGCCGGTGCTGAGGTGCTCGACGTCCAAATAGCGAAATCGTCGGCAAAAAGCGAGCTACAGATAGGTGGTGGCAACATACTGCCGATGTCATTAATCAGGAGGGCCAACAGAGGCACGCTAAGCACGCCGCCCTGCGGCACCCCATTCTCCTGTCGGAACCAGTCGGAAAAATGGTTGCGAATGCGGACTCGGAACAGACGATCTTTTAAGCAGTTTTGAAGGAAGAGAGCTAGCGGACCACGGAGGCCGCATTCATGGATTATTACAAGTATGCAATGACGCCATGCCGTGCCGAATGCACCCTGAATGTAAAAACACCCTCCAACATGTCGCTTCCTTATAAAAGCAGCAAGAATGTCAGTGTCAAGGGTGATAAGATGGTCTATCGTACCGCAAATTTCCATAAAAGCACACTGAGAATTTGCTAAAATCTTCCTGTCTTCCAGGTACCATGACAAGCGAGCATTCACCATTTTCTCCATAAGTTTACATAGTGAAAATGCCAACGAAACCGGACGATAGTGGAGTGGATCCTGCCCATCCTTCTCTGGTTTCAGAAGAGGAATTATAGTCGCCTCTCTCCAAGCTTCCGGAAAATGACCTCTTTTCCAGAGCAAATTTAACGTGGACAATACATCGTCCTGGGCACATGGTGGTAAGTGACTCAACATTTCATTATTAATTATGTCATGACCCTAGACACATCCCGCAAAAAAGTACTTCTGAAGCCTACTCTGCCTTTGTGAATGGCTCGTTATATACCAGCCGTTTTGATGTGGAAAAGTCCAGTCTGACTTTCTCGCTCTGCGAACGATGACGCAAGAAGTCGGGGTGATCATTCCCGAATCTGTTTCGCTGAGATACGCTTTATACGCGACCACACCTTCGTTCAGGACGTGGATGAGCTGAAGCCTCCGACGTACTTTTGCCAGGAATTTCGTTTGGCCTCCCTCACAGTCCTACGAGCATATGCTCTGGCTTTCATAAAGGTGATCATGCTGGCCGTTGGGCTTCGGCGGCCAAAGGCTCGAAAGGCTTGTTTTCGGGCACGGATGGCATCCCGGCATTCCGGAGTCCACCACGGGACTGGGGTACGACGGGGCGACCCAGAGGTCATCGGGATACACGTAGTGGCTGCCTCGAGTTCTGTAGCTGTAAAAGTAGCCACCGTGGGTGGAGAGTCGTGGTTGGGAGTGAACTATTCTTCCAATTGCGGCTCAAATTCACCCAAGTCGGCTTTTCGGAGGCTCCACCTCCGAGGCCTCATGTCAAGGACAGCTCCAATTTGGTATTCCAACCACACAGGGAAGTGATCGCTTCCCAGCGGATCGTTGTCGACAGACCAGGTTCGGCTAGTTGTGGGGAGCATAGTTTCAGATCTAAAACAGATGTGTTTCCGGACGGTGAAGTAAATACGTGGGCGAGCCTGTATTTAAAAGAAATAACGACTCGGCATGGATAAAACGTTTCAAGAGTCTTCCCCGGGGATTAGTCGTGTTACAGCTCTATGCTGTGTGTTAACATTTAAATCCCCCAGAAGTAAGACCGGTGGAGGGAGCTCTAACATTAAAAGTCCAAGCCCTACAGAGGGGAGGGAAAGCCCAGGTGGTAGGTACAATGAGCAGAGGGTTACTGGGCGATCACCGAAGGTCACACGGGCAGCAACTGCCTGCAGCGATGTGCACAGAGTAACCTGATGCGCAGGTACGCTATGGTGCACCACCAGCATGGTTCCACTATGTGCCACTGCAACAGTCAGAATGTCTTTGCGAAATTCTGAGTAGCTATTTAGCGAGCAATAGGTTCCAGGTGACAGCTTGGTTTATTGGAGACAGACAACGGCGGGATTTCGCTGAGATAAAACGGCCTGAAGATCGGTAAAATTTGCTCTAAAACGACGCATGTTACACTGTAAAACTAAAGAGAGCATTTCGGTGGTTGACTTGGGTCGACTAAATTAGTGTGTCTGTGTCTAAAATCAGCTTTTAGCGACTGCCGTCTGCGTTCTGTTTCGGGTGGTTGCTCGGATGCGCACCGAGCGACGATGTCCACGGGCGTGAACGCGGTGTACCCCTCAGGGGATGACGCCGTCCAGGGCATCACGCGCTTCTCAGTGCGCGATAGTCCTCCAGACTCCACCGCCGGTGGAGTGTTTAACCGAGGCGGTGGTGGTGGCGGCGGACCCATCTCAGACCTGTTAGTTTGTGGTGCAGGAGGACCAGACGGGCCCTTGAATCGCCTACGTGGCGAGGGTGTAGCAAGCGGCGACGGCGGAGGTGTCACCGCTGGGTGCCGGCCCCCGGACTCCGGGCCCGAGGGGACGTACAGACGTCGGGCTGTGCGCCCTGGGGCCCCTAAGTCCGGAGCTCCGGGGCGCACTTCAACTCCTCGGACGCGTGGCACAGCCGCCAGGGGGTGCTTAGAAGCCTGGGCAAAAGTGCGTGAAGCGGAATGACATGTTGAAGTCGGGTAGGACGTTGCTGTAGCGGTCGTTGTGTTTGAGATGGAGTGTGTGTAGATAGGTGGTAAGGACTTGGGCACACTGGATGGTGCTGTGGATGGAATGGGCGTGGAGTCGGAGGCGGACGTGAGAATGGAGCGGTTTGAGGTAGGTTGGGCATTGGTGGAAGTAAGGACTGAAGATGCCGACGCCGAGGACTTGCTGGGGCGTTTCCTCCGCTGCGCCTCTTGCCACTTTTCACCCTCCCGTTCGATGGGCAAGGTGGTGTGCGAGGGAACATTCAGCGGCGCCGACGTCTCCGCCGGGGTGGTGGAAACGTGCTCTTTCTGTGGTACGAATACTTCGGACGTCGGTGGAGATATCATTTGTTCCAAGAGGGTGAGATGTTGGCGTTCGTTTTGTTGGCGAAGGGACAGGTACACCGAAGTTTCGAAGAAGAATGCTTAGTTGTTCTACGAAATAGATCACTTGCGTTTTTGACATCAGCCTTCTGTGGAGCCAGTGCCGTTTTTTTTTTAAACTTTCACTGCATACGAGATAATGGGGTGAGACATTGCATAGATTTCCCTAGTCTCTCGAAACGTGATTTTCTGGGTGTGCTTTATGGATATTATCTCTTTTTCCTTCATGTAGTTTGGACAGGTTCCATCAAATGAAGCGTTGGGATTTTGTTCCTTGCCGCAGTTCGTGCAGAATGTCATCTCGGTGTTGCAGGATTCACTGGTGTGGTCGTAGGAAACACACCTACCACACACAGGGCGATTTTGGCAATACTAGTTGGTATGTCCGAACCTCTGACATTTGAAGCATCTCATTGGATTTGGGAGAAAAGTACGTACCTGAATACGAATGTAGCCTACCTGAATTTCAGTGGGATGATCTGTAGTGTTGAATGTTAAGATGACATTGTTGGCTGGGATCATGTTTGCACCTCTCCTCACCTTCATCTTCCTTGCCCTGGTCGCACCAAATTCGGACAGTCCATCTACGATCTCTTCCTCCGGCACATCTCTCAAGACGAAGCAGTACATCACGCATCGTGAGGTATTCTTTGTTTTGTGTGGCTCTATGCTGATTGGTATGGTCTCGTCGACTTTCCCGCTATCTTTCCGAAAACTGTATATAAATTCGGATACCTGCAATGCACTCTCCGCCTCTCCTGCCAGTGCGAATTCCCCTCAAAGGAACCGTCCCTCAACTTTTCACAGCGTAAAATCTTACCAAATCGGTCACACCCGTCGCATCGCTGAAAGGGCGATAACGAGGCGAGGGACTTCGTCTGCCCTATAAAAATAAGAATACGGGGGACAGAAGAACCATTGGTCTGGCCCCTTCGGGAGGGACCAGGAGGGTTTTTTCTTTTGTTAGTGGATGTCATGCAATGTGTCGTTGTTTCGGTTCCTCGGGCGTCCCACCACGTACGGGCTCAACTGGGGGACGCCTGGTCCCACGGACGGGAGGACGCCAGGCGCCCGAGGAGCTATTCGGGGCAGGCGGCGCCTTGCCCGGCCGGGAGAGAAAGACTCACCACCCCGACCGGGATCCAGCACCGCCCACCCCTTGACCCCAGCCGGCCAGGCCGGCAGACATTGGGAAGAATCCCAGGTCCCCGGCCCGAGGCGACTAGCCACTTGATCCGTATGGGGCCCTACGGACCCGCCCGCCCCTCCGGGATATCGGGACCAAAGAGGCGTGTTGATCCCCCGTCACAGCTAGCACCGTGCGACGGGGACCTCAACCTCCAGGACTCAGTCAACCCTGGGGGTGGGCCGAGGGGCGTGGCTACCCCAATACAACTGGGCGGACGGGTAGACCAGGGGGAGTTCGCCGCCCTGCTCGTGACAAGGGAGGATGGTGGTGTTGCAGGGTTGGATGAAAGACATACAAAGGGTCGCTGGCACGGGGTGGATACTAGAATTTGAAGGGAGGGATAGACGATGGAGACTACATGAGTCCCCAGAAACACCTCCGTGCTTCACACCCCTTAACGGGGCGGCTGTTACCCCGAGGGAGCGCCAATTCCCTGGCCAGCCGAGCAACGAGGCTGACCCCACTGCGGGGAACACGTGAGGAATAGAAGAGCACGCGCTTCCATAGGCAACTACAGAAACAACACGTCATGGGTCGATCAATAATTCCAGTAATCCCAGAGCTGCACCTAACAGCATGCTTTCACCTCACTAGAAGGTAAACCACGCACCAACAAGTGGACAAACATTGATCGCACACAAACGAGTCCGTGTTCTGCCGACAAACTGGCCGCCTCTCACCTGATAGCAGGTGTGGCGGCTGCGCTGCCTGATGGGAAACTCGGGCAGGAACAGCGACTCGGCGAGACCGACGGGCCAGGCTGTTTTACAGCCGAGCAGGGGGTTCTCCAGGGTAGTCTGACTCCACCTGAAGCGGTGGCAGACAGTCATCCAGAGCTCACGACCGATATGTGGCCACAAAGTCATGCAGGGTAATCCGTCTTCACCCGCGGTAGCGGTGGCATGATGATCCAGAGCAGTCCACACTTCGATGGGTGGCAAACGACTAGCCATGGCGTGTTCATCTGGTGTCAATGCTCTCGCCACCCAGCCGTCTCCACCGCACCACTACACAGCCCTCGCTACCACATGCAAAATATGTTTGTGCAACATTATCTGTTTAAATTATATGAAGTCCAAGAACCACTCCTCACGAAAAGAAACTCGAGCTCCCAAGGCCATCCTTTCTTCGTTGGATTGCATTTATTGGTTTACTTGTTCCCATCCCTGCATCTTCCTATTTGTTGTTTGTTGAGCGAAGCGCCGATGCCTTACCCAGTATCAACACATAACCTTACATCCTTCCCACATCCTATCGCCTATCTTATCCCCATTCATGTTTATCTCACTCATTTACACGGGCACGATAATAGCCACGGTAATCTGATGATGTGTCTGTAGTAAATACAATACAAATACAAATACATAGCTGTACACCGTACCACCACACAACCCTCGACACCCAGGTGTCCACTGTGCCACTACACAGCCCTCGCCACCCAGGTGTCCACCGCACCACCACAGCCCACGCCACCCAGGTGTCCACCGTACCACTACACGACCCTCGCCACCCAGGTGTGCATCGTGCCACTACACAACCCTCGCCACCCAGGTGTGCATCGTGCCACTACACAACCCTCGCCACCCAGGTGTGCATCGTGCCACTACACAACCCTCGCCACCCAGGTGTGCATCGTGCCACTACACAACCCTCGCCACCCAGGTGTCCACCGTACCACTACACAACCCTCGCCACCCAGGTGTGCATCGTGCCACTACACAACCCTCGCCACCCAGGTGGGCACCGTACCACTACGCAGCCCTCGCCACCCAGGTGTGCACCGTATCGCTACACTGCCCTCGGTACCCAGGTGTTCACCGTACCACTACACAGCCCTCGCCACCCAGGTGTGCACCGTATCGCCACACTGCCCTCGGTACCCAGGTGTTCACCGTACCACTACACAGCCCTCGCCACCCAGGTGTCCACCGTGCCAACACACAGCCCTCGGTACCCAGGTGTGCACCGTATCACTACGCAGCACCCGCCACCTGGCTACCCATCGTACCCACTGTCACACAAGCACAAACCTGAGCAGAAGATCCATACAAATAAGACAAGGTATCCACAAGCTAACTTTTAATCTTGTGTATTTTGTTTTGGACCTAGCATACAGCTTACATCATCTTATCAACGAAGATATCTTGAGCAGATAGGCGTATGCATGAAATGGTGCCAGCCCCACGCTCCCCTATCTCCCTCAACTAACACAGTGTCTACTGCCTGCACCATCCGAGACGGTCATCACTGCACTACAAACATTACACCGTAGTCGTGGCATTGTCGTCAGTGTACCGTCGTCAGTGTACCATCGGTAGTATCCGTCGTCAGTGTACTGTCGTCAGCATACTGTCGTTAGTGTACCATCGTCAGTGTACTGTCGTCAGTATACTGTCGTCAGCATACTGTCGTTAGTGTACCATCGGCAGTGTCCGTCGTCAGTGTACTGTCGTCAGTATACTGTCGTTAGTGTACCATCGTCAGTGTACTGTCGTTAGTGTACTGTCATCAGTATACTGTCGTCAGTATACTGGCGTTAGTGTACTGTCGTTAGTGTACCATCGACAGTGCCCGTCGTCAGTGTACTGTCGTCAGTATACTGTCGTTAGTGTACTGTCGTTAGTGTACCATCGGCAGTGTACGTCGTCAGTGTACTGTCGTCAGTATACTGTCGTTAGTGTACTGTCGTTAGTGTACCATCGGCAGTGTCCGTCGTCAGTGTACTGTCGTCAGTATACTGTCGTTACTGTACTGTCGTTACTGTACTGTCGCTAGTGTACCATCGGCAGTGTCCGTCGTCAGTGTACTGCCGTCAGTATACGGTCGTTAGTGGTTGGTTGGTTGGTTATTGGTTTTACGACACGTCGACCGTTGAGTCATATAGCGTCGCCAATCTCTCACGCCGATTGGTTGCGGGCGAAGAGTAGCGACAGGTGAGACTCCAACCCACAATCTTTCGATTGTGAGACGAGAATCTTACCCCTAGACCACTCGTCCCCGACGGTCGTTAGTGTACCATCGACAGTGTCCGTCGTCAGTATACTGTCGTCAGTGTACCATCGGCAGTGTCCGTCGTCAGTATACTGTCGTTAGTGTACCATCGGCAGTGTCCGTCGTCAGTGTACTGTCGTCAGTGTACCATCGTCAATATACCATCGTCAGCATACCATCGTCAGTGTACCATCGTCAATATACCATAGTCAGTGTACCATCGTCAGCATACCATCGTCAGTGTACCATCGTCAGTGTACCATCGTCAGTGTACCATCGTCAGTGTACCATCGTCAGTGTACCGTCGTCAGTGTACTGTCGTCATGGTACCATCGTCATTGTACCATCGTCATTGTACCATCGCCAGTGTACCATCGCCAGTGTACCATCGTCAGTGCACTGCTGTCGTTGTTGTTATTGGGGTTTAGGGGCGCATCAACTGCCTAGGTTATACAGCGCCCCAGTGCACTGTCGTCAGTGTACCATCGTCAGTGTACTGTCGTCAGTGTACTGTCTTCAGCGTACCATCGTCAGTGTACCATCGTCAGTGTACCATCGTTAGTGTACTGTCTTCAGTGTACTGTCGTCAGTGTACCATCGTCAATGTACCATCGTCAGTATACTGTCTTCAATGTACTGTCTTCAGTGTACTGTCGTCAGTGTACCATCGTCAGTGTACTGTGGTAAGTGTACTGTCGTCAGTGTACTGTCTTCAGTGTACCATCGTCAGTGTACCATCGTCAATATACCATAGTCAGCATACCATAGTCAGCATACCATCGTCAGTGTACCATCGTCAGTGTACAGTCTTCAGTATACCGTCTTCACTGTACTGTCGTCAGTGTTAGTTAGTTATTTGGGCTTTAGGGCGCTTCGACCAGAATTGATCATTCGCGCCCATTGTCGTCAGTGTACCATCGTCAGTGTTCTGTCTTCAGTGTACTGTCGTCAGTGTACCGTCGTCAGTATACTGTCTTCAATGTACTGTCGTCAGTGTACCACCGTCAGTGTACCATCGTCAGTGTACCATCGTCAATATACCATCGTCAGTGTACCATCGTCAGTGTACCATCGTCAGTGTACCATCGTCAGTGTACCATCGTCAGTGTACCGCCTTCACTGTACTGTCGTCAGTTTACTGTCTTCAGTGTACTGTCGTCAGTGTACCATCGTCAGTGTACTGTAGTCAGTGTACCATCGTCAGTGTACTGTCGTCAGTGTACTGTCGTCAGTGTACCGTCGCCAGTGTACTGTCTTCAGCATACTGCCGTCCATGTACTGTCTTCAGTGTACTGTCGTCAGTGTACCGTCGTCAGTGTACTGTCGTCAGTATACTGTCGTCAGCATACTGTCTTCAGTGTACTGTCGTCAGTGTACCATCGTCAGTGTACTATCGTCAGTGTACTGTCATCAGCATACTGTCGTCAGTATACTGTCTTCAGTATACTGTCATCAGTATACTGTCGTCAGTATACTGTCTTCAGTATACTGTCGTCAGTATACTGTCTTCAGTGTACTGTCGTCAGTAAACCATCGTCAGTGTACTGTCATCAGTGTACTGGTCAGCATACTGTCTTCAGTGTACTGTCTTCAGTGTACCATCGTCAGCATACTGTCTTCAGTGTACTGTCGTCAGTGTACCATCGTGAGTGTACCATCGTAGGTGTACCGTCGTCAGCATACTGTCTGCAGTGTACTGTCGTCAGTATACTGTCGTCAGAATACTGTCTTCAATATACTGTCGTCAGTATACTGTCTTCAGTGTACTGTCTTCAGTGTACTGTCGTCAGCTTACTGTCGTCAACGTACTATCGTCAGCATATAGTGATCAGCGCACTGTCGTCAGCGTACTGTCGTCAGCATATAGTGATCAGTGCACTGTCGTCAGTGTATTGTTGCCAGTGTTATTGTGGTCAGTACTCTGTCGACACGGCTGCAGTGGAGGCCGTGTTGGGTGGTACCGTTTTCTGGAGACTCGCGACCAGGGCCGGCCGGCGCTGCGCACCGACGCCTGCGAGCGGTCACTGCGCCAGCTGAGGCTGGTCACGCCCGACAGTCGGTCACTGAGCAGTGACAGCCGGCCGCTCACGTTATGCGCCAGCCCCAACCAGCTGAGCTGAAACGGTGCACAGTGACGGCATCACACTGGGACCAGCGGAGCTCCAGCACCAGCCACGGTCACGGTGCTACGAGGTTCCAGCACCACTCACGGTGGTCCTCAAAAACTAAGGTGAACATTTTACAAGTGCTTTTTAATATTTTGGTGACAGTTACATATATATTGGCTTGTGAAAAAGTTAATTAATTTGGATCAATAACGTTTAGCACTGCCACATGATCCCTGTATCAGCTGACTGAGACATTCGACGTTTCCTTTTACTCAAATTATTTTATGTACTGCACATTGTGTTTGGTCTCTATTGCTATCTATATTTGTAGGTATATTGTATGTGGTTTTTGCATGGGAACTAATCATATATTCGTGTCATTTGAAATATGATGGCGTGTGCGTCCAGAAAATGTAACTATGTGTGGTTGATTGGATTCCCATCTGGAGAGCTAAGTGGAAATCGGCAGGGGTTCTCCATCTTGGGTAGAGGTTCTCCAGCGGTACTTCAAACTCTACTAATATGAGAAGTTGAAAGTAAGGAGTTCAGCAACTCATGTTGTTGCAATGTAATGTACACCTGGGAGAAGGCGCGAATACCAACTGCAGAGGAACGGAATGTTATCGCGAAGTTAGAAAGCAAAGGGGAGCAGTACCAGTCAAACCTGAAGATGAAGACTCGACGATCTGCACCTCGTAGGAAGAAGGAAGAGGAGTTTCAAGCGAGCCTCAGTGTCTTGCTTGACATTACCCATGTCGGGGAGCTTCAACTGATTAAGATTCCAGAGGACCGCGAATTCACCAAGGCACAGCGGGAACCCGGGAGGCGGTGCATCATAGTCGGAGTTGACAAATTGCTAGCAGATAAGGAGGAGCTGGTTCCTCAACACCGTCAGTTGGTGACCGAAAGGGAGCGGAAGGACACGGAAGAGGAAGAAGAACCTTGGGTTCTTTTACGACGCATTCAACCGCTAGGTCATATAGCGTCGCCAACCTCTCACGCCGATTGGTCGCGGGTGGACTAGGCAAATGCCGTCGGTTGTGAGGTTCGAACCGACAATCTTGCGATCGAGTCCGACGCTCTACCAACTGAGCTACCGCGGACCCGGAGGGACAAGGATGGTCGAGCAGCGCGAGAGGAGACCGTTGAATTCACGTCCTCATCAGGCAGCAGCGATGAAGCCCATTTTCAGCGGTGGTTGGAGAACGGTGCCACTCCGTCCGCTCCAAAGAGGTTGTGCCGTCCAAGGAACATTGTTACAACTGACTGCAGCACTGGACGGCACCGAACTCAATGCCAGAATGACAGTTCATGTACTGTCAGTGGCAGCTTCTGCTCTGGGTCGCGACCCCTCAGAGTTGGCCATCAACCGGTCGTCACCTAGGCGAACCCAAAGGCAGGCAATTGCGCATGAGATCCTGAAATCCTATGCTAGCTAAAAGAGCCTGATCGTTCACTGGGATGGGAAGCTCCTCCTCGGTGACGGGAAGGAAAAAGTTGGCCGTGCTACTGTCATTGCCATTGACAAGAGGAACTGCAAATATTCTTGGTGTACCGAAGATTCCAGTAGGGATTGGACACACAACAACTACTGCTGTTATGCAGTTCCTCAAGGAGTGTGTTACCAGACAAGGGGGTTGGCATGAGCTTTGATACGACGCCCAGTAACACCGGATCAGCATTTGGTGCATGCACTCTTCTGCAGCCACAGCTGGGACGCCCGCTCCTTCAATTTGCATGTCGGCATCACATTCTGGAGCTGGTTGCGGCGGAAGCAGCATTCACAACGTGCTCTGGCCTGTCTTCTGGTGTGCTCTGGCCTGTCTTCTGGTCCTGACATAGCTATCTTCAAACGTTTCCAGTCAAGTTGGAAGTTTATCGAGCAAGGAAAGTTTGAGCCAATGATGTCTGGTGACGTGGAACCCGTGGTTGACGATGCGTTCTTCAGTTGCGAGGAACAGGCTGTTATTCTGCGTGCGGAAGCTGGAACCTGCTCAGCCTCGCAATGATTACAACGAACCTCTTGAGTTAGTCCTTATTATTTTTGGTGAGCGTCCTCCAAGAAGATTCAAGTTCCTCCTGCCAATTGCCCTTCATCATACAAGGTGGATGGCACGCATTATCTACGAGATTAATATCTACTTGTTCCGAGCTCAGTTTCAAATGACTGCTGCGAAACTCACTGGCCTGAAGTGCTTTACAACGTTCATTTGGGCATTGTACATCAAAGCCTAGTGTTCAGTGTTCCGTCTGCCATCGCTGCTCCAACCGGAGACCTGACATTTTTGAAAGGACTCCTGTCTCCTATCCTGAGTATGCGATTGCCAAGGTCACCGGCAATAAATGTGCCAATCACGTATGGTACCTGAGTGATGGTGGTGGTTATTGGTTTTACGACACGTCGACTGTTAAGTCATGTAGCGTCGTGCAATCTCTCACACCGATTGATCGCGGGCGAAGAGTAGCGACAGGTGAGACTCGAACTCACAATCTTTCGATCGTGAGACTGGCAACTTACCCCTAGACTACTCGTCCCCATGGTACCTGAGTGAAGAGCTGGCTGGACCCGCTCTTTTCGATGGGACAGCTGCCCTCGATGTTAAGCCTAAGATAGTGGTCGCTCTTAAGGAGGAATGCCAAAACAATCGTTATCCACGGACGCAGGTGTTTGTTTGTTTATTGGGTTTTATGGGCGCATCGACTGCAGTGGTCATGCAGCGCCCATTACATAGTCAGTCATAAGGGAAACTGGTCGAAACGGCTTAACATACAATACATTATCGAACCCTTTGCGGTCAAGACGCACGATAGAACCGTAATGGATTTACCTACCAGACAAGGATTAAGTGAGGCGCATATATTACGCAAAATTTGATTTATGAAAGGAAGCGGAATAGCTGTCCTGATTGGACGAAGGGTGATTCGTCCCCCACTAGCTAGTTAGTTATTTGGGCTTAAGGGCGCATCGACTTCATTGGTCATGTAGCGCCCATTCGTCCCCACAAATTCCCGTAACGAAACTGAAGTGCGTTAAAAGTGACGTCTTCGCTCATGGACAAGTTGGGGACACGCAACCAATTTGTGTTGACCTGATATTGGAGCGTGACATCTTTCGCACAGTGGCCTTTGGTCGCCACTCAGGAGGTATCTATAGGTGCTGTAGGTGTGACCTATACGCAGGCGGCATAATACCACCTCATGGCGTCTAATTCTATGTGATGATGATGACCACTAACCAAGACGGTGTTTGATTCTCCTGAACTTGTCTGAACTGAGCCATGGACTCCCAGCTGTCCTGCCATTTCTTAAAAACCGCGCTCCTAATGCCTGGGAAGAAATCCCTCGCAGGGAGAGGAAGACGTTGTGTGCGTGGACCATGAGCAGCACGCTTCACTGCAGCATCAACAGCCTCATTCCCACGCGGCTTGGAAGCCAACGGAATACCACCTTTTTACCTACCATGTTCAGTGTTGAGTCTAGATAAGACGCTTTGTACCACTGGGTTAGATGGGTAAAACTCCCTTAGCACCAATAAGCTACTAGGTGAGTCGCTATATATCACATGTTGTGTATCATATTCTACCTAAATAAAATTCGCTTTGTTGATAGTGTACAGTTCAGATGTGTACACTGATGCATTCGCGTGAAGATAAAACGTTCGAGTTGCGGTATTCGCTACAAAGGCGTTACCAACATCAGGCGTCCGTCTTTGATCCATTCGTATATGTCGGAGTGTAGTTTCGGTATGACGATATAAATTACAGTGCTCTTAGCTTGTGTTCTTGAGAAATGATATCACCTTTCCTCAAAGATGTCAGCGTCACATCGTTATTTTGAGTGGCCAGTCCCCAGGGAGTTTCTACACATTCCACCCGCAGTTTTATACCATTGCCCGCGAAGAGGGCTTGGATTCTCATGCAGAAAGGAGCACACGTCCCCCGTAGTCTACGCCTGAACATAGCTAGGGTAAGTCGGGAAAACATCGACCGATAGGTAGGGTGGTCGGAGAACTGGCGCAGCTTGCACGCATAACGCATGCCAAGCAGTTCACGACGCGTAGCCAGGCACGGTTCGTTGACTTCTACCAGAAGACTCCCTGTTGGTGACGTGCGAAAAGAACCTGTAGCAATACGCAGCGAGGTATGATGGATTGTGTCTAATGTTTGCTTCGCCGACGTACAAGCACTGTCATATACGAAACCCGCGTAGTCCAGTTTAGAGCGGACCAAATATCTACATAGGAGCATTAATGTTCGTCTGTCAGCACCGTATGACGTACATGAAACAACCTTAAGAATGTTCAAAGCTCTGAAACAGTTCTCCCGGAGCATCTTAACATGGCCACGATACGTCAAGCGACAGTCAAGAAGATCAAGAAACCTGACCACCGGCTTTATAGGAATTATTGACTTGTACAACATGATTTTCATATTTGGACACATCTGACGTCAGCAGAAATCCATGGCGACCATTTTCCCTGTGAAAAAGCGGAAACCGTTCACATTCGCTGAGCGCTCCAAGCGGGAAACAGCAAGCTGTAGCCGTCTATGTAACGCCGGAGCGGAAATGCTCGACGTCCAGATCGCAAAGTCGTCGGCGAAAAGAGAACTACTGATAAATGATCGCAGTGTACAGGCGATGTCGTTAATGATAAGACCAAACAGAGGCACACTAAGCACTCCGCCCTGCGGCACTCCGTTCACTTGCGGGAACCAGTCTGAAAATTGATGCCCGATCCGAACGCGGAATCGGCCATCTGTTAGAAAGTTGCGAAGGAAGATTGCTAAAGAACCACGGAGGTCACATTCGTGGATTTTTTGCAAGTATGCCATGCAGTCATGCCGTGTCGAAGGCACCCTCAATGTCGAAAAATACTTCTCCAGCAGGCTGCTTCTTCACGAAAGCAGCACGGATGTCGGTATCAAGGGTGAACAGGTGGTCCACCGTGCCACGGTGTTTTCTAAAAGCATATTGACAGTTTGCTAAAAATGCTTCTGTCTTCCAAGTATCATCCCAAGCGAACATTCACCATCTTCTCCATCAGTTTACATAGTGACGATGTCAAAAAATAGGGTGATAATGTAGTAGATCGTGTCCACCCTTCCCTGGCTTTAAAACAATTATAATAGCGGCCTCTCTCCAGGCATCCGGGAAAGTGTCTCTTTCCCATAGTGAATTTAGTATGGCCAGTAAAACGTCATGAGCACACTATGGCAGGTAACGCAACATTTCATTGTGTATCCTGTCGTGACCCTCAGACATAGCCCGTAACGAAGCAACTACCGACACCAGTTCGGCCTTAGTGAGTGGCTCGTTGTATTCAACCCTTTTTAAGATGGAAAAGTCCAATCTCGCTTTCTCACTCTGGGCACGGTAGCGCAGGAAGTCTGGGTCCACATTTCCTGAGTTGCTGCGTCGTGATATCGTACGGCCATTTTCATGTACTACTTCCGATGGATGAAGGATTGTGTGGCCTGCCACTCGCAAGACAGGTAGTTGAGGGGAACTAAATTGGTCAGAAGAGTCGCCTTATACGCGTCCACACCTCAGTTGAGGGGTCGATGAGGTTAGGCCTCCGAAATATCTTTGTCATGAGGCTCGCTTGGCCTCACCGACAGTCCGACGGGCAAGGCCCTTGCTTTCTTGAAGGCGATCATGTTAGCCATTGAGCTCTGGCTGTCGAAAGCCCGGAAGGCCCGTTTCCTGGCACGAATTGCGTTCCGGCACTCCGGGGTCCACCACAGGACCGGGGAACGACGGGGAGTCCTTTTTGATGATTGATTGCTTGGGCTTAGGGGCGCATCAACTCCCACGGGGAGACGGGGAGTCCCAGATGTCATCGGGACACATGTAGCGGACGTCTCTAGGACAATCGCTGTGAAAGTGGCCACCGAAGGTAGATAATTGTGGTCCGGAGTGAGCCTGGCCTGCAGTTTGGCCTCGAATTAATTCCAGTCAGTTTTTTGGAGGTTCAAACTCAAAGGTCTCATGTCAATGGCAGCTCCGGTTGGGTATTCCAACGAGCTTCCAACGAGCAACGAGTTCGGATTGGTACGTTGGCGAGCCTGTATTGAAAATAAATAATGACTCCGCATGTATAAAACGTTCCAGGAGACTTCTCCGTGCATTAATCATGTGACAGCACCAGGCTATGTGATGACAGTTAAAATCCTCTAAAAGTAAAAACGGCGGAGGGAGCTCTAACATTAAAATCCAAGCTCTGCCGAGGGGAGAGGAAGTCCAGGCGACAGGAACAGAGAGCACAATGTCACTGGGCGATCACTGAGACTCACACAGGCAGCAACCGCCTGCAGTAATGTACATGGTGCTACCTGATGCGTAGGTACACCATGGTGCACCGCCAGCATGGTTCCACCATGTTCCACTGTCTCAGCCGGTACATCCTTGCGGGACGGAGTACCCATTTAGTGAGCAATAGGCTCCAGGCGACATTTTTGTCTCTTGTAGACAGACAACTGCGGGGTTTCACTGGGATAGAACGTGTCAAAGGTAGGTAAGATTGGCTCTAAGGCCGCGTATGTTCCATTGTAAAACTAAAGACGGCATTTCGGTGGTTGACTAGGGTTGAGAAGCTTAATGTGTGTGAATGTCTAAAATTAGCTTCAGCGACTACCGTTTGCACTCTGCTTCGAGTGGGTGCTCGGATATGCACCGAGCGATGATGTCCTCGGTCGTGATCGCGGTGTAGCCTCCTTGTGGGTGACGCCGTGCAGGGCAGCATGCGCTTCTCAGCGGGCACTAGACCGCCCGGCCCCATCACCGTTGAGGTGTTCAACCGAGGCGGCGGTGGTGGCGGATCAATCGATCCAGGCGGCCCAGACGGACCCTCGAATCGCCTACGTGGCGAAAGTGTAGCCGCTGAAGGCGGAGGGGTCACTGCAGATTGCTGGCCCCCATATTATGGGCTCAGGGGAACGGATAGCCACGGGCTGTACATCCACGGGCCCCAAGTTCGGGGCTCCAGGGCGCACTACAACTCGTGAGATGCTTGACTCAACCGCCAAGGAGTGTCTAGATGTCTGGGGAGAGTGGGTGGTAGGTTTGCATGTTGAGGTCGGGTACGACCCTGTGGTGCTGGTGGTAGGCGATGATGTGGGCACCGGTGACTTGATAGGACGCTTCCTCCTCCGTGCTTCACGCCGCTCACCCCCCCTCCTGCCCCAAGAGCACTGTGGCGGTGAAGTAACGCTCAGTGGAGCCGGTCTCTATTCCGGGGCTGTGGAAGCCTGCTCAGGTAGCGTTCCTCGTCTGTCTCCGTCAGCTTCGGAGGACGGCGGCTCGACGTCACCGGCTCCCAGGGAGCGAGATGGTGGTGTTCGTTTTGTTGGCGAGGGGACAGGCAGACCAAATTTCCGGAGAAGAGTGCTTAGTTGGTAGATGAGGTCACTCGTTCTGATGTCAGTGCGTTGCGGGGATGACATATAGTTCGTAACTTTCGCTGCATGACATTTTCGAATGCGCCTGGTCATAAATATATCTAACCTCTCGAAACGTCATTTTTGGGTGTGCTTTATTGATATTATCTCCTTTTCTTTCAAATAGCACGTTCCGTCATATGAACTGTGGGGATCTTGTACCCTGCGACAGTTTGAGCAAGATGTCTCATAGGTGCAGCATTCACTAGCATGGTCATACGAGGCACACCTCACACACAGGACGGTTTCGGCAATATTGGTTCATGTGACCAAATCTCACTGGACACTTAAACTTAAACTGTGACACTTAAAACATCTCATTGGATTAGGGAGAAAGACTGATCTTGACTCGGACGTAGCCCGCCCGAATTTCAGGGAGGGGGGGGAGGAGATCTGTGGTGTTAAATGTTAAGATGATGTTGTTCATTGAAATCAATTCCGCTCCTCTCCTCACCTTCATCTTCCTCGCTCCAGTCACACCAAACTCAAACAGTCCATCCACAATCTCTTCCTCTGGCACATCTCGTAGGTCGAAACCGTTTATCACGCCTTGTGAAGTATTCTTTGTTTTGTGACGCCCCATGATAATTGGGATGATCTTGTCGACCCTCCTTTCCGAATAATATATATGAACTCAGACATCTGTAGTGCGGTCCCCGCCTCTCCTGCCAGGGCGAATTATACCTCTAAGGTACGGTCATGCAACTTTTCGCATCGGAACACCTTCCCGAAGCGGTCACACCCGTCTAGCCTCTGGAAGGACGACAACGAAGCGAAGAACTTCGTCTAACCTCTAAAGATAATAATGCGGGGGCAGAAGAACTGTTTGTCTGGTCCCAACGAGAGGGACCAGGAGTTCTTTTTGTTAGTTGATGTCATGTCAGTGTGTCTTTGTTTCAACTCCTCGGGCGCCCCACCACATAGGGGCCTACTGGGGGGACGCCTGTGCCCCGTGGACGGGAGGACGCTAGGTGCCCGAGGAGCTATACGGGGCAGGCGATGCCGTCACCCGGCCGAGAGAGGGACTCGCCACCCAGACCGGGATCCAGCGCCGCCCATCCCTTGACCACTGCCGGCCAGGCCAGCAGATACTGGGCCGGGGTCAGGCCCTTCGGCCTGAGGCGACAAGTCGCTTGGCCCGTATGAGGCCCTACGGGCCCGCTCCCCCTCCAGGATATCGGGACCAAAGACGCGTGTTGCTCCCTCGACACAATGGACAAGTTTCACGAAATTAGTTTTCGGTTGCAAAAAACGGTAATAAGACTTCGTTGGTTGGTTATTGGTTTTACGACACGTCGACCGTTGAGTCATGTAGCGTCGCCAATCTCTCACGCCGATTGGTCGCGGGCGAAGAGTAGCGACAGGTGAGACTCGAAGACAAAACTGAAATAGTTTTATCACGGGAGAAACATTTACAGTGTCATTTAATACTTTCAATTAGGGGTTGCAATCGCATTAAAAACATTATCGTAGCAATGACGTCACATATGTGGGGTCTCAAAGCGGCCAAGCCCGAAACGCACAGGGAACCATATGTTGGATTGTTCCATGCAAAGATTTTCAACCGACTCGCGTCATATAATCTAAGGCTAGGGCTTGTGTGATACCGAAATGTTACCAATTTTAAAGAAAATATGAAGCTTGGAAGGCTATTATGGTCGTAATACAGTAACTAACATTTCTGTTTCAAATCCGGCGCAATGCGGTGCGTACAAACATAAAAAGCTTGTACTATGTTTATGGGCAAAATGAGCTAAATAAATGGAAAAGACAATGACATAAATTAGGTGTGTAGGCTGGTGCAGGTGTAGGCTGATGTGATCAATAATATGTAGGTAGGTGTAGAGCAACATAATCAGTGATCAGCAGGTGTAGGCTCATGTCATCTAACATCTTCAAGCAGCATTTCGATAATGCAGAGTAAGCAAGATGCCCTCTGCAACTGCTGCCATATTATATGATGTTGATGGAGATAATGCGAAAAGGGATGACTATCGAATGGAAAATTGAAGTGATTCATTAGCTAAAACTGCTATGGATTTTAGATGGAGGACAAGGATTATTGGCTTAATTTGTACATGGAATGTCAGGAATATTGCGGAATTTCACTGAGCTTGAGAAAGGCATTACAAGTATACTACTGCTCGGGTTTCTGCAGTTCTTTCCAAAATGTAATGGCAGTCTGGCATTATTGTGCTTTAAGGCATTCACGAGACAAATTTTGCATACAATTTACCTGCATCAAGCAATGTGGTTAGGTTTGGCTGAACTTTTACTGAACTACTGGGTGTAAAAGCTGAACTTTTACACCCAGTAGAAGAAAGAATCAAATTAAACCATGGGCAACCCCTGCACTTCTGTGTTCAATAAATACAAAAATAAACTTTATGCAAAATATATTAGGAATATAATTTTATTGAATGAAAATAAATACAAAATGTATAGGAACATGCTTGGCAATGTGCTTAGGGATGCAAAACGATTATATTACAAGAGGGCATTCCAGGACAGCAAAGGTGATGGAAAATATGGAAGTATTTGAATGAAATTATAAACAAGAATGAATTGCAAACAGTTCCTCCAATGTGCTTTGTTGATACCTATGTAAATGAACAAATACCTGATAAATTCAATACTTTTTTTCCAACAGGTAGTGAATTGGAAAAAAAAATATACCTGCAGCACACAATAGCCCATTATATTACCCTACACAGCCTACTCATGCCAGCATTAACAATATTCCTTCTGTTAATGAAGCTCAAATTGAAGAAATTGTTAAGTCTTTGAACCCTGTAGGTGGAGGTATGGATAGAATTAGCACAAAAATTGTGATTGGAACATATAGAAGTATTTTGCAACATCTAACATATTTCTTCAATCTTTGTCTGAGCACTGCAATATTCCCTGATGCATTAAAATCTGCAGTTATAATTCCTGTATATAAATCGGGGGAAAATAATAAATTTACTAATTATAGGCCAATCTCTTTGCTACCAATATTTTCGAAGGTGCTGGAAAGATTAATACACATTAGTGTATCATCATTTCTAAATGAAAATAATATCATACACCCACTGCAGTTTGGTTCCAGAAAAAACATAGCACATACATGCCAATTGCTATGATGCATAATGAAGTAACTAAAGCCCTTGTAAATAATAAAATTAATTTGTACCCTGTATCTGGATTTGAAAAAGGTCATTGACACTGTCAGCATCAGTATTTTGTTACAAAAAAAATTACTTTATTGGCATTAGGGGAAATATATATAAACTGTTAAACTCATACCTATCAAATAGATCTCAAAGAACCAAGATACATGACATCCTCTCCCAACCATTAAATATCACAATAGGTGTTCCTCAGGGTTCGATTCTTGGACCTCTGCTATTTCTTCTATACATTAATGATCTTTGCAATATTTCCAATTTGGCTAGCTTTTACCTCTTTGCAGACGATACAGCCATAACTATTACAGCTAATGATCATTTTGAGTTACAAACTAAAGTAGATGAGGTAATACCCAAAATAATTGCATGGTTTCATACCAACAGATTATCTATTAATGCTGATAAGACTGGATATCAATTTTTTTTCCAGGAAACCATGTGATGACCTTCATGTAAAAATAAATAGTTATAATATTACAAGGCATAGCTGCATAAAATATTCAGGTGTATTAATCGATGAAGACATGCATGGAAAAGCCATAGCAATGCGATTTCTTCAAAAATTAGCAGAAATATTGGTATTATAGGCAAATCTAGGTACTTTCTATCAACTTGTGAATTGCTTCTTCTGTATAATTTTATAATACTGCCATATCTAAATTACTGTGCTGTTGTTTGGGGAAGTACTTATCACTCTAAGCTTGACAAGATTATTAAGTTGCAGAAGCGTGTTATTAGGATTGTTGACAAGAAACCTTACTTATACCATACAAATGAATTGTTCATCAAGCATAGAGTTCTTAAGTTTCTGGACATAGTTGATGAACAATGCATTTACATCATGCTAGGTTTTCTAAATCACTCATTACCAGCACCTCTTTCTGATATGTTTCAACTTCATCAAGAAGGTGGCCTCAGAGTTAGACAACACTTTCAAATACCCTTTTCGGATATTAATTACAGGATGTTTTCATTACCCTTTATTGCACTAAAAGCCTGGAATAAAATAATCTGCTCTCACTTCCATAGGATTGAAGATGTACCCAGGAGTAAAATCATTTTGAAAAAACACATCAGGCAATACATTACTAAAAAATATAAACTTTTTCAATGAATGTCGGTGATAATGTTGTGCTATGCATGGTGATCTGGTTGTCTTATTCGGATATTTTCGTTAAGCATCATGTTTTTTATCTTTCTTCCTTCTTTATACTTGGTTTGTCCTTTCTCCTTAGTGTAGTAATAGTTTAGGAGATGTACGTGCAAGATTAGGGATTTTATATTATTTCCCCATTAACACCTATAGCAGTTTTTTTTATGGAGCCCTCGAAGACGTTACCAGCATTGCTAATTGTCTGAGAGGGCTTCAGGAACATTTTTTACTAATATCTGGTGGCGGGATCTGTCTAGCAAGAAACAGGAGCGGGGAGTGGTGTGACCTACCTTGATTTGCTTACCATGACCTACTTCTCATCCCTGGAATTTAACGTAATTAGGTCGCACGGGTATGGAAGGGCACTCCTGCCTACCTATTAATAGGTAGGGGAATTGAAGAAGAAGAAAAAAATAATTTTGCATATTTGTCCATATTTTTTCAATTAAGTAAGTCCACCTTCGAATGTATCATGCCAACTGTGTTTCATAAGCTACCAATGGTGTCCTTTTTCATAAATGCATCTGATAACAAATCAATACTTTTACAAAACCACACAAATCAGCAAGATACTGTACCCTGAAGCCCCAAAATAATCATCAATTTTACATGTTAGTGTGAATAAAAATAATCAACTGTCACACCATTTCATTTAATCCATGATTATTTGAGCACCTGTTTGATTATCATAGCACATGATATATTTGCTGCCACTACCTGGGTAATTATTTCCAAGTTAAGGCACACCACTAAACAAATTGGAAAAAACAATTGGAAGAACAAAAGTTTTTCCAAAGTTATAATTTTCCACAAAATTGACCATTCGTTGCAACTGTGCTGTCTTTCATACATTATAAGAGGTGGTGCGTTCCACGACAGATCGACCAATGCACTTCACCCAATAAATTTTGATTGAGACCAAAATTTGCTCGGTGTTGTCTTTGACTCTGAATACGGCCGCACAAATTTCAGCCCGATTCGACCAACGGTTTTTGAGCTATAGCGTCCGGAATTATTTTTAGGTGAAATAACATGGTTTGGTCTCACGATGGATATCTCATCAATAAGAAGGAGAAATGGTACCAAATGATATATACTCCAGAAAAAAAGGACCGACTGAAATATCCCCAACATAAAATATCAAGATCAACATCAACATTTGACCTTGCGACCTCATAACCTCGTGGCATCTCGTGACCCGTAGTCCATCACATTTGATAAATTTGACGGGGGAAGTAAAAGTGGGCACGATTTTGCTGACCAAAAAAAAATTAAAAAGAAGTTCTTCATATAAGTATCCGATATGTCCGTCCGCTTTTCATGACTGCGATTTTACGTTTCCCGGGTAGGACGGATTTCGTGTTAGCATTCTTCCATTGGAAAGCTACATGAGGTACAACAATGACATACGGACACGAAAACGGAAAACATACAGATTGGAAAACGTTTTCCTTAAAAAATCGTACCTTCTTAATGTAGGTCTTATAGTTTCCCTTAAAAACCATCACGAATTTCAAAGTCACCCATTACCGGTAAGTCACCCGTGAGTTTATCAACGCATAGCGACGCAATTCTACTGAGGAACAACCGACATGTATTGAATAACATTAAACATGGAAACAACGCAACCCGGCCTTGTTAAACCAAGTTATATTGCCTACATATTAAATCTGGCGCGCTAGGTAGGTAGGTGCCTATAACAAACATGAGGACCACTTTGTGTCAGCGATCAAGTGTCAAGCAGGTTTATCATTTTGTACCAAATAAAAAGCATTACGTCTCGACTGGTGATGACTGTGTTAAAGGCAAATAAAAGCCGAGGTGTTTGTCTCGCGTGTGTCTTTCCTCCCACCCCATCAATTAAGTCATAAAGTGTTGAGGCTTAATAAGAACCACAGGGGCCCATCTGGGTTACGCCTATCTAGAAAAGATACTAGAAATGTACATACTCTCACCCCAATCAATCCCTTATCTCAAATTCCTAGGGAGCTATATATCCCAGCCTATCTAGCACCATTCACCTGATATTGCATAACACACTCAACAATTACAAACTCCTCCAATCATACCCATCGTGCTACCATAGCCAATCTCATCAGTATCACATCCCGAAGGAAGGTGCTGAATCCACTGCTAGGTACACCCTATATAAAGTTATAAAGCGTTTAGGCTTAATAAGAGACCCAAGGGCCCATCCAGCTAAGTCCATAAATTGAAGATACCATAAGCCTGGTAAAAAGACCCACCCCAACCATCACCATATCCTGAAGAAACCATCCACCAATATCCCATACACCTATCAATGCCTATCCTAGCTATCCAGCCCTATTTCTTTGATCCCTCTTAACACATGTGGATTGAATGCCTTATCAATAATTTTCAAATTGCATCCATACCTGCATAAAGGGGTCTGTGCCGTGTACACTTACCTAGCATAAATATCACCCCATCCATCACAAATTAGAACTCAAAAACAAGATTTTTATGTCTAAAAAAATTGTCCACCCTACTTTTAAATACATTCAATGAGGAACTCCCCACAACATCAGCGGGCAGCCCATTCCACTGATCAACAACCCTTTGACTGAAGACCTGTTGTCGCTTAACTGTCCTACATCTCAACTTGTCTAACCTGAATTGATGACCCCTATGTGATACTCTAAACTGAAGAGCGCCCTTTCAAATTGACCTGATCTAGTCCTTTAACAATTTTGTGCATTTCAATCATGTCCCCCCTTAATCTCCTATACTTGAGTGAGTACATATCTAATGCCACAAGCCTTTCTCCACATTCTAAGTTACCTATTCCACTGATGAGTCTCCGTATTTTCTCGTACACATATACGTACTCCCCATCCGTGCATAGCTCAATACTCTCCAGCCTGGTGGCGGTTCCGAGGGGGATAAAGGCGCCGGCGTTGATGACGGCGGACAACAGAGGGGTTGACATGGGGGGAGGAAACGATAACCGATTGATTGTTTGGGCTTAGGGACGCCTTAACTGCTACTGGTTATGTAGCGCCCATTACTCTTTTTTTCACATCACACTAGGCGGCATGAGCCTATTTTTGGAAGGGATATATTACGTCGATCTGAGCAGTCGAGATATATCGATATATTTGACCTGTCCGGGTGATCTCCGAATTGTCACCTAAAACATCACAGTACGACAATTCGTGGATATTGGAACCGAAGTGACGTCTCCGTTCTACCATGAAGTTGGGGCAAGAAAATAGTGTGCCGAACTGTCATCGGTGAGCCACGTCGGGAACAGCATGGCTTCGCCTCCTTTCTCAATAGGTAACCGTGCGTTGCATACGTGTGCCCTATTCGCAAGCGTGCCAGAATAACCTCTTCTCTCCGTGTTCTTAGCGATGATGTTCATGGTGCCAGAACTGGCTTGATGGACCGCAATTTGTTTAAAATTTGGGAGTTCCAGCTTTCTTGCCACGTTCCTTGAAGGAAATCATTTATATTTGCGTAGTAATCTCTGACTGGGAGGGCAGAGCTCGAGTCCTATGTAACTGCGCGGCCCGCTTGGTAGCAGCGTCAGCGAGCTCATTTCCCGTGATGCCGGTGTGACTCGGTACCCAACAGAGGATAACCCGCTTTGCCCAATACTGTCAGACGTGCTAGGATTTCTTGAACAAAATGGTTTGATGGTTGAAAAGACTGAAAGGCCCGAAGGCTACTCAACGAGTCTGTTAAAATAAGATGAAGGGTTTCATCTCCAACCTCAATAAAACATAGTGCTTTAATGATCGCAACCAACTCAGCAGTGTACACAGACGCGTGTGGTGGCAAAGTGAAAGATATTGTAGCTGTCCGACATACAGATGCACAACCAGTTCCATTGGCTGTCTTGGACCCGTCAGTGTACGTTCGAGAGAAGCAGCGATACAATTATAGTAGCTGCAGTGCCTCTGCTCGGAAAAGCTCTGGGACACTATGTCCTTTCTGGGCAGTATCGAGGGAGAAATAAATTTCGGGTGAGGCGAGTTCCCATGGTGGAATTTGCATGCATTTCATCCTCACCACACCTCTTAGTGGGATTTGAGCCTCATGAAGTAGCGAGCGGATTCTGGCGCAAAATGGTCTTAGTCTTTAACCTCTTTGCCCGTGGAAAATCGACAACATATGGTGAGAAAAAAACGGATTTGTCAGTGGGTTGTTCTGGAAACTGCCTTAGCTTTATTGCATACCGGAGGGCCAGCTTCTCGCGTCTGTTTGCCAACGATGGCTCATTGGCCTCTGCTAAAATACTTGCAGCTGGCGACGTCCGAAATGCCCTATGGCAACCCGCAATGCTATATGTTGTACTGTGTCGAGATTCCGCTTCACACAGCCACTGGCACCGTCACATATGAATGACGCGTAATCGAGCTTCGAGCGGATAGGAGATGAAAAGCATTAAAAGAGTTGCTCTATCAGCTCCGTAGTCAGTTCGTGAAACACACTTCATTATATTCATTGCACGGAAGCACTTATCTCGCAAAGTATTGACATGGTCGCTGTAGGATAGCCGGTCGTCGAAAATGACGCCGAGAAAGCGGGCCGATGGCCGCACAGGTATTTGCTGTCCATATAACCGAACTACCATCTCCGGACAGTGGAGGCGACGTTGGCAAAAGTGGACGGCAATCGTCTTGGAGGTGGAAAATCTGACACCGTTCACGATCGTCCATTTTTGCAAGACAGGCTATGGCCATCTGCAGCTGTCTCGCCATGGATGGTAGTCACGTCGCACAGGACCAAATAGCAAAGTCAACAACGAGGAGTGGTTGGTTGGTTATTGGTTTTACGACACGTCGACCGTTGAGTCATGTAGCGGCGCCAATCTCTCACGCCGATTGGTCGCGGGCGAAGAGTAGCGACAGGTGAGACTCGAACCCACAACCTTTCGATTGTGAGACGAGCAACTTACCCCTAGACCACTCGTCCCCCAACAACGAAGAGTGACCTCCTATACTTGGTGAGAGGCAGTTTTCAATGTCATTGATCAAAATTTCAAACAACGCAACGCTAAGTACGCTCCCCTGTGGTACACCGTTCCCCTGCACAAAACGTGGAGATACATGGTTCCCGACGCGGACACGGAAGGTACGATCACACATGAAGTTGTTTAATGTTCCCATAGGTCCGCGTATCCCGTGGTTCCACACTTTTCTAAGTATCCCGCATCGCCACGCCGTGTCATAGGCAGCCTCAATATCGAACAAAATTGCTCCAAGGTGGCTATTTTGCATGAAGTTATGCTTTATCTCTGTGTCTAGTCGTAAAACGTGACCTAGAGCGCTACGATTTTTTCTGAACCCACATTGTGAGCCTGTGAGGATGCCTTCTTTCTCGGGAAACGAACTAAGGCGATCGTTTATCATCCGCTCCATGAGCTCACACAGGCATGATGTCAGAGATGGGGCGATAATGTAGAGGATCGCGGCCAGTCTTGCCTGGTTTCACAATATGGATTATAATGGCTTCTCGCCAAGAGGAGACATAATGGCCGCCGAGCCACAATGAATTGAAAGAGGCAAGAAGGGATATACGAGCGCAGGACGGAAGGCGCGTTAGCATGTCGTTGTGGATTCCATCAGGTCCCTCTGACGTAGTCCGGAGTGATCCGATGGCGAAAGTGAGTTCTTTCATTGTAAAACGACGATTGTATGAATGGCGAACAGAGGTGATCAATTCAACTGGCATCGACTCACATGCAGCTTTGTGGCGTAATAAGTCAGGATGATCAGCGCTGCCTCGACTTCTTTATGATATAGCACGACCAATCTCATAGGCGACTTCCGCAGGGTTATTAATGTCCTGGTCGGCTATTCGCAACACAGGGAGGGGGACTGAACAGTATGTACCGGCAATTCTTTTTACTCGAGACCACACCTGTGACGAGGAGCTAGACCAATTCAGAGTAGTGATATATGTCCTCCATGATGCACGTTTGGCTTCTGAGATGGTACGACGTACCACCGCTCTCGCCTTTTGAAACAAGATGAGATTATTTGTGGTACTATTGTGATTGAATGCGCGGCGTCGTGCCCGAATGGCATCTCGACATTCAGTGGTCCACCACGGGACAGGGGTTCGACGAGGGGATCCGGACGTTTTCGGGATGCACCCTGATGTTGCCTCTAAAAGCAGCGATGTGAATCTATCTACTGAGTGAAGTTCTTGTCCAGTTGGAGCGGAGAATATGTCCTTGAGTTGATCTTCGAATTTGTCAGAATTTCGAAATTCGAATTTCGAAGTTGTCAGCCTTGCGTAGGTTCCATCGCTGGGGTCTGATACCCAGGATTGAGTGGCCTCTATACGTCAGCCAGATGGGAAAATGGTCACTACCCATGGGGTCGTCAGATACTGACCAGTCAAATTGTTGCGCCAGCTGTGGGCTACACAGACTCAAATCTAGCGCCGAGGTATGCCCAGTCGGCATCGCTAAGTGGGTACGAGTGCCTATGCTTGAAAAGCATAATGATTCTTCCATGATGAACGACTGCAAGATGTGACCTCTCGTGTTCACATTTTCACAGCCCCACATAGTGTGGTGCGAGTTAAGATCCCCTAAAACCAAAAGGGTAGTTCTAAAAATAACCGGACGAGCTCACATCGGGTACAAACAGTCCCAGGCGGTAGATATATAGAACATATCGTCATATAAATGTTACCTAACTGGATACGTGCTGCTACTGCTTAGAGGTCCGTCTTTACCACGACCTCGCTAGCTTCGACATTGTGGTGAACGGCTAGCATCCCTCCCCCGTGCGCAATTGTGTCAGTCAAAGGTCTTTCCGAAACACTGCATACTCCTTCAAAGTGCAGGAAATGTCAGGTCGCAGCTTGCTCTCTTGAAGGCATACAGCGACAGGGCAGTGCTGATTTAAGATAACCTGGATCTCCTGGGCACTGTTTCTAAAACGTCTGCAGTTCCATTGTAAAAAGGACTGCTGGGGAAACATTTAAAGTTTGACTAGAAGGGATATCGCAGCTCGGTTCAAATTTTCATCCAGACAGAGACAGACGCTCCAAGGATTGTCAGAGCTCTACTGAACAGAGCGCTCAACGTCCGTCCTGGGATTGTGCGGCTCCAGGATGCGACCATCCACGGAACTCGGCCGGCTGCGCGGTCGGGATCGCGGAATACTGACTTCCGTGGGCGCCGCCTCCCACGGAAGCGGTCGCTTCGCTGGTCGACTGGAAGTTGCTGGTGAAGAACTCTGTGTGCGATTCTCACCAATCCTGGGTGGTGTGGGAGGTGGGCCCATCTTAGTTAGTTAGTTATTTGGGCTTAAGGGCGCGCGACTACAAGGTGGGCCCATCTGCCGCCCTGGCGTCGGTGAGGGTGTCGTTGGGGGCGACGGTCCCTTGGACTTGGAACCAGTAGATGCCTCTTGCGGGTGGAGCCGGGTTGCCCTGCCCGCAGCTCCGAGATCGGCGCTCCAGATAGAACAGCAATCCCGGAAGCTCGGTCCTTGGGTGGTTCCACTGGTGGATGGCGCGAGGACGCACCGACCTGGGTCCCAACGGGGGCCGCTCCCGCCCGCCGACCAGTGAGACCAACGGGCGGAGTAGTCCCTGTCGCAACGACAGGGGGCACAGGTGACGCAGTGGGTTTCAAGCACCGCGTCTTCAGTTGGTGTTTCGCGGGCGACATCGTGGAGGGGATCACGGTTTCCCCGGCGGCACAACCGTGTGCTTCAGGCGTTTTTGTGGAAGCTTCAGCATCTGCCTCCTAGAGGCGAGGCGCTTCAGTATTAGGGACCAGGCTTCGTTCCCGCAAGGAGGTGCACACGAGTCCAAATGATCGCAATAAGTCAGTAAGCTGAGCTAAAAACTTGGAAGTACTGGGAGGCTCCCGGTGAGTGGTGGCAGTTTGAATACCCTTTACTTTACCTGCATACGACAATGTGGGATGGGTGTCCATGTAGATCTCCCTCGCCTGTCGGTACGATATCTGTTTAGTGCATTTCAGTGCAATAATTTATCTCTCTTTAACATGTACTGGACAGGGTCTGTCGTAGGCAGCATGCGGGGCCTGTCCATGACCGCAATTTATACACCACAGCTTTTCAGAGTCGCAAGTTTCGCCGGCGTGTTCTAATGCGCCACATCTACCGCAAGTCGGGTGACCACGGCAATACTGGGTGGTGTGTCCGTATCTTTGGCAGCGAAAGCATCGCATAGGGGTTGGGACGAAGACGCGAACCTTCACCTTCATGTAACCAACATACACCGCAAAGGGCATGTCTGTAGAGTTAAAAGTTAACACAATATTGTTCGTAACTTGTAGGTCGTTTCCGCGTCTCACCTTGATCCTTCTAGCTTCCACGACACCGTACTCAGATAAGCCATTGACAATTTCGGCATCAGAGACGTCCCTCGGATCAGAACAGTTTATAACACCCTTTGAGGAGTTGCTCCAGGAGAGGAGAGAAGCGATTGCTCCATCCCTGTCTCTCGCATCGAAGTACGTCGCCAAGCAGATCGTATCCACGCTTCCGTTCAAATGGTGAGAGTGCAGATACAGTTTTTTCCAGGTTCGGTTAACTTAAGAATCAACACACGCAGCGACGACAGCCTAGACTCTGAACTAGCGGTGGTAGAGATCACGGGGCGGGACGGTGGGTGCTGAGGTCGGTAGGCCTCTGCAGGTGTCGGGTAGGTGTTACCACTTACGGTAGGCAAACTGTCGTTCTGGTCCTTTGTGAGAGGTCCAGGGAAGGTATACTTTTTGGAAGATGCCATAAAGTGCGTTTGTTTTCAGCTCCTCATGGCGCCCCACCACACAGGGGCTTTACAGGGGGGACGCCTGTGTCCAGCGGACGGGAGGACGCCAGGCGCCCGAGGAGCTATACGGGGCAGGTGGCGCCTTCGCCCGGACGGGAGAGAGAGACTCGTTAATTATTTGGGCTTTAGGGCGCTTCGACCAGATTTGATCATTCGCGCCCAGAAGAGAGAGACTCACCACCCAGACCGGGATCCAGCGCCGCCCACCCCTTTACCCCTGCCGGCCAGGCCAGCAGGCACCGGGCCGGGACCCAGACACAGCTCGGGACCCAGACACAGACACAGGCCCCTCATCACAGCTAGCACCGTGCGACGGGGGACCTCAGCCTCCAGGACTCCGTCAACCCCGTTGGACGGGCCGAGGGGGGCGCGACTACCCCGATACAACTGAGCGGACGGTTTGACCAGGGAAAGCTGTCCTACCTGCTCGTGATAGGGAAGGGGTTGTTGTTGCAGGGTTAGATGCAGGACATACTAAGGGATGTCGGAGCGGGATGGATACTGGGAACGGAATGGAGGGAAGGGCGAGGGGGACTGGGTGAGCCCCCGGAAACACCTCCGTGCTTCCAAGCCCCTGATCTGGGCGGTTGTGGTGACCCGAGGGAGCGCCATTTCCCTAACCAGCCGTGTAACGAGGCTGACCCCACTGCGGGGTGAAACGATAACAGGCTTCGCAGAGCTGGAGCAGTGCACAACTGTTTTGAAAACACCTGGTGGAATGAGGACGTGGCGAATTTTCGACGTGCATAAACGCTACAAGCAATGGTGATATTCACTGTATCGATCCTTATCGTCGATCGATAAGGATCGATTGTCGATCGTCCTTATCGTCGATCCTTATCCTTAAGCGAATAACAAAAAATGTTGCTGAAGTATCGGTAAGCCTCATTGAAAACGTGAGTGATCCACACATTACCAGAGGTGTGGATTTGTGTGTGAAACTTCAAATCTGAATTTGTATAAATGTTTTCAATGTCTGCGATATATTTGTTTTCTCAAAAACAGCATCCGAAACAAAAAAGATACACCGAAGGAAAATTTGATGCAAACAAAATTCAGAACTCTGGCAGGCTTAAAAGAACAAAACATGCCAAATTCGGCAAATATATCAAATTAATCTTGCGGAAATGTTTGAATTGAAAACTGACTTTCCATCCAACAGAATATGCTTCGTTGGCTGCTGGCTATCTGTACCTGTCGAGAAGTCTCTGAAATATGCCATATTGAAAGCCCTACAATTTTCTAAATGCACATGCAATTTCAAAACTACCCCTTTAAAAACTTTTACAGATATTTTTTTTTTAATATCCTAGACCAAAGCGATGCGCCAGGACGAGTTTTTTTCAGATGACGTCTTAAAATCATCAGTCATTTGACATCTACTATCTCAACAAGCCATTTCCGGAAAATCCAAGCCATTTGACCCGCATTTATATCCAGATTTGATGCCCTACTAGGCGTTGTGGTCACCAGAAATCATAGAAAACGGCCTTGAAGCGTTCTATTTCGCCCATCGCGCGAAAATAAACAATCCATTTTTTGGAATTGTATTTTTTTTTAAACAATCCCTAAGGTGCCCACGACCCCCAGATTCCATGCTCTCCCTCAAAATTCGATTTAGGCGAACTTCGAAATCGACGCCGTTTGCACCGATTTCGATATCAAAGCCAAATCGGTGCCGTTTCAAATGCTTTCGTTTACCTAACATATGCACCATTGTGCAGTACAGTGCCCGATGAGCAATGTCCACATGAGCAATGTCCCAAGAACGTTAATAATGAAGTCACATGAAGGTCGTGAAAATGATGGCTCCGGGCACAGCCCATGTGCACCGTGCCAGTAAAGAGTGGCTTGCAATAGGTGTTCGACTGTAAGTAAATGTAAATGATGCTCTGCATATGGAAAGAAAGCATAATTGTACGTCTTGTTGTGATGTTAGCGTGGTCGAATAGGGTCAGACTGCATAGCTGTCATGTTTGATGGCATTCAGTACATGTTGTAAGTAACCACCAGATGTTCCGAAGTAAAATTACGCCGCTACACGGAAATAAGCTACGACATTTGGTAATCATATGGTTCAACCATTGCTAAGGAAACTACAAGAGCTACACTGTTTACAAATTATAGAAATGTTTAAGTTGAAAAAACAAGTTCCCATCATCTGACGTTTATTTCGTTGTTCTGACCCATCGTTGTTCTATTGTGCATTGTGCAGCAACGTGCAGTAATGTGCAAAATGAGTGCTCAAAACGTGAACTAAGAAACCACAGGAAGCTTGTGTAAATGTGCATGTTTTCGGGGACACGCTATGTATACTGTGACAAAAACGCGTGTTTGCATTACGATAGGGATTAGACTACACGTCCATATAAAAGATACCTACAGGTAGAATGAAGGCATAATTGTACTACTTGTTGTGAAGCCAGCAAGGTTGAACATGATCAGATGTTTCGATCACCAGATGACCAGATGTTCCGAAGTAAAACTACGTCGCCACACGTAGATAAGCCTATCGGTAGATGACATATCGGTAATGGGTGACCTTGGACTTTGCGAAGTTTATTAAGGGAAACTATAAGACTTACATCAATAAGTTTAAAATATTTGTGTTAACCAAACACTCTATATCATCCGTTTTATAAAAATTTAATTGTTGGATCCCCGTAGTTGTCCAACGGGAGAAAGTTTACTCGAAATCCGTCTATTTCGAAAATCGCAAAATATTTTTTTATCCATGAAGAACGGAGGCATATATGGGATATTAAAAGCAAAACGCATTGTATAATTTTTACTTGGCAGCAAAATCATGCCCGTGTGTATTTCTGCCGTCAAATTTATCAATTGCAATGGGCTAGGGGTCACAGAAGGTCACGAGGTCAAACGTGAGGAATGTTGATACTTTATCACTGATGTTTTCTTTCATCATTTTTCTCCTACATGAACAATATGTCACAATTCCTCTTCATTATCGATGGATATCTATCGCCATAGATACCTTTGTTGTACGACCTCAAAATACTGCCGGAGGCTATAACTCCGAAACATTTAGTCGGATCGGCCTAAAACGTGTTCAGACGTGTTCAGAGTATACGACTACCCTGTACAAAAATTTTGGTTCAAATACAAATTCAGTGGGTGTAAAATTTGAACATATTTGGTCGATATGTCGTGGAACGCACCAGGTGTAACAATGTGTTTTCAATGATGCATACACTCACCTGACACTGACTAGAAGTTTCATCTGCGAATGAGACATGCTTGGGTCCATTGGCCAACTCTTTGAGGTTTGTAGGCTCACTCTGAGTTGATGGCTTAACATGAGGCTGGCCCATGAATCTGAAAACAGCAACCAGATACTAAGGTCAGACTGCAGGAAATCCCAATCAACCAAAACAATTAAACATTTCAGCAATTCAAAATAACTACCAATTATTCCCTACTGCTCTGCACCTCGTTTTACAGCAATGTTGTTATTCACGAGGCCCAGAAAAAAAAAAATATCCTGCACAATTCCATCACAGTGGAGGAAGAGCCAAAACATTCTGGTACACAGCTCTGCAGTTTGGGGCAAATTCCCATCTGCGGAAATTTCCGCACGCTGCCAGTACAATGAAGCCGGTGTACCGGTCTGGATAGTGATGCCGTGCAAAGGAAAAAAAAGCATAGGCGTCAAATATGAAATGTTCAGCAGAGCTGTTCTTATTGTTTTCGATCGATGTTCTCTTGTTAATTGAAATATAACCTCGAGGGTTACTTTAACATGTTCGAAAACTTGTTCTGGATGTACTTACATGGTTCTTATGACTATATTTCATGTGTGAAGAAAAAAAATTCAAAAAGATGTTGCAGCAATAATGGCGGACACTCCATTTGGACATAGCCAAAAGGCGAATGTGTTCTTACGAATGTGGCAGACAAATGTATGGCACATGGACCTTTTACCTTTGGTAAATAACCGAAAAAGGATCATTCAGAAAAGTCATATTCGCCTTTTGTCCTTGTCATTGTTACCAATAGCATGAGGAAAAACATATGCATCGCATACGACTTATTACCTTTGCCATTAGTCAGATAACTGCAAAAAGGAAGTCGGAAATGTTCCCGTGCACTTATTGCCGATTATGGACTTATCTAATACATACTTCTATAAACTGGAGCTAGCGAGATTACCGAGAAACCAGAATGGGGCCACTGACATTCCCTTCGCTTCTCAAGGTAAAAATGTCCTTTTTTTACCAAATCGAATGGCATACTTGGCAGCTACCTACAGTGGCAAGGCATTACTCACGAATACGTCACTGCGGTCGGGGAAAACAAACATGCTGAAAAGTGTATGTGCCGGCTATTGTCATCGCCCGCATGAGTCAGAGCTTGGGGAAAGAGAAGTGTGACGTATGTGGCACAAACGATGTTTTTCTTCAATGTGGCAAAAACAATGTTGACAAGGAAATAAAGTGCATGTGGAAACATTACGTTTTGCCGCCTTTCACAATGTGTGCACCCGACAACAGAAGGTTGGTTGGTTGGTTATTGGTTTTACGACGCGTCGACCGTTGAGTCATGTAGCGTCGCCAATCTCTCACGCCGATTGGTCGCGGGCGAAGAGTAGCGACAGGTGAGACTCGAACCCACAACCTTTCAATTGTGAGACGAGCATCTTACCCCTAAACCACTCGTCCCCCGACAACAGAAGAAAACCTTGCGTATTTTGATGAAAGTTGCAAGATAAAACAGCGTATTTCCACACACGCATCGTTGTTCGATGTATATGTCGAACATTCGTGTGTGATCGATGTGTGTGTGTGTGTGCCAAAACCGGATAATTTAAGTGGCATAAAAAACATATGTAGGCGCTTATGCCGTCTATGTCACGTCATAGGATATTTTTAAAGCTCGATATAACCTTTCTGGTAGTTTATATATTTTCTTTACATACTAGATATATACCTAAAAATGGACATACGCTTTTCGTTTTTTTAAATAGATAAGCCAATATAGTAATTTCAAGCAATATCTGAATCAATTGATACGCTTGTCAGGGTGGATAAAATGATACCAAGACGACAAAAACTAAATTTTGGAAAATTGGCGTTTACTCCCTTTCTACTTTGCACAACAGAATGGCATTCCACTATTGGCAAGGCTAACTGAAGAAGTCAGTCTTAGCTTCTCACAGGACCTGTTTCTGCAATGCTTAGCTTCATCACACCCTTCCATGGGCGTCTGACAAAACACAAGGAACTTTAGCACTTACCTGAAAATGGGGGAGGAATCGTACAGTGGCTAAGCCAGGGATGTGTACTCCCACTCTTTAACCTGGACAGGACGGGCCAGCAGAGTCGGCCCACATATAAGAGAGATGTAAGACAGGCACCGATTGATCAACATTGCATGTGAGTTAGATGGCATAGCACTGCGTGGAAAGATGTGTACTACTGCTACGTCCAAACCGCACCAAAATAACTGCCTACAGCTCTGAGAACATATGCCTCCTACACCAAAAGCCTTCACACAAGACTGAATGCAAGAGCTGCGACAAGACATATTGATGCATGGCAAATCTGCGACTACAACAACAGTGCCGTGACATTGTTACTACAGCACAAACTAATGGCCAATTACACTGTGATACCTGACTGAAAGAAAAGGCTGCAATATGACATTAGTGCTACATGACAAACCTGCAACTGCAACAACTGTGGTGCAACATTACTGCTGCACGACGAAACTGCAACCACAAACACTGTGATGCAGTTTGTCCGAGTCCCCGATCCTAGGCATCTAGGGAAGGATATAAATACAATTTCAAATTGAGATAGCTTCCAAATCCATTCCATACATCAGAAAACATTCCATTTTCCATGAGTACCAAATAACAACTACTAAATCCAGGAAATATATGTCTGCCAACAACATTGGTACTGTTATTAGGGTGCATATTGCTGTAAAATTATATGATATTAATGTGATGCTGAAAAAAATAAGTTGTGGTGGTTGGCAAAGCACACTATAAATACCTAGCCAGCTGGCAATGCAGGCTCCCATCTCCATGACATAAAGACATTCACGCTTAAGGCTTAACAAGGACTACACGAATCCATCTGGGTTAAACCTATAAAGGGAAGATAAGTTAAGAGAAATCAATAGATGAAATGCCCTAATCAATGTAATATCCTGAGTTCTGGAGAAACTATTGACCCATTGTGTTATCATGATCTATCACTTCAGCATCACATACCTGAAGGCTGGTACTGAATCCACTGTCACACATGTTACTAGCATACGTCTCCATTGATTGTCTGATTGAAGGCATAACAGGTTCAGGACCCAATGGGAAGCAGAGGACCCATCCTAAATGAAAGATGCCATTTGCAGCATATTACATTATCTACCTAATTAGACATCATATTCTGACTCTGTACGAAAACGGACCTTTTTCTTCAACATCGCGATGAAGGACTCTCCACCGCCTGAGGTGGTGGAGAGAGTACCCCATTCCCATGATCACCAACTCAACTGAACCTTACAACCTTTCGTTTGGGTTATCTTGATTCTCTTGGTTAGTCCCTTCATCAGGTGGTGCAGATGACCATGTTGAAACCAAGTTCAACAGCACAAGAAGAATGACACACATCCCACATGACAAGATTGTCATGATGTCAATGACTCTTGGTTTTTGGGTGCCGATGTAATGTCAAGTCCCTCTGTACTGGAACAATGGGTCAAAACCACCCTCACCTCTGCAATAAATTGGTATGGACAAAATAGGCTAAAAAATAAACCCCTCAAAGACAGAACTGATCATCCTAAAATCATCCCATCCAAAGATAGATGACCGTTACTCTGCATAGGTTTTAAACTCAAATATAAATGTCACATTGTGTTCAGATTCTGGGTGTTACCATTGATTAATGCCTCTCCTGGGAGCAGCACATTGCGACCATCTTGCTCCTTGCTATTTTATTATCATCGCACTGTGTGCCATGTGAGACTATGCAGCTGCTGCTTAAAGCACTAATGTTCCCCCATGTACGATATTGCATGACTGTTTGGGGTGGATGCAACGTGACTAAACAGACAAGGGTGCAAAAGTGTATCAACTTTGGTGCTCGTATCGTCGCCGGGCAGAGGTATCGTAACGGAGTGGCTGAAACCCACTCTGAACTATGATGGCTGAGTGTGGCAGTATGATAAAACAAAAAGCCCTTCAATTCATGTACATTCTTAATGACATAAACTCACCAAGCTCCTTTGACATCATTTAATCACCCCTGGGTCTGTCTCCAAGCCAGCACAAGGGTGACTGCTAATGGACAGCTCCACATTCCACTCATGTGAACTGGCAAGCCAGCACAAGGGTGACTGCTGATGGACAGCTCCACATTCCACTCATGTGAACTGGCAAGCTGAATGAGACAGTCCGTTACACGTCAAGCGCGGACATTAGCCGCCGGCCGTCGGGCGGCCAACTAGCGCTACCAATCGTTACACGTCAAGCGCGGACATTAGCCGCCGGCCGTCGGGCGGCCAACTAGCGCTACCAATCGGCCCGCACGGGAAACTATAGGCAGAGAGTCCCAACATTCTCATAAATTCAACAATACCAAGAAACCATGTCATGAATGTAAAAAAAAGTTGCAGCACTGCGTTGTAATGCCATGAATTCGGCGAACGTTAAGCTTAGTTGCGATCATTTTGTTGAAAAATTAGCTTCGGGATTTTGACCCCCAAAATAATGCCGTCATTGATCCATTCACGAATTTCTAATTGTTGGCCGCGACATCAAGCAAACGGGCCACGAATCTCAAAAAGTCGCAGCAGTGCCTTATAATATCATGAATTCGGTGAACATCAAGCTCAGTTGCGGTCAGGCTGTTGAAAAATTCGGTTCGGGATTTGGACCCCCAAAACAATGCCGTCATTGATAAATCCACAAGTTTGCAATTGCTTGCCGCAATATCAAGAAAACGGGCCACGAATCTCAAAAGGTCGCAGCACTCAGTTATAATGACATGAATTCGGCGAACGTCAAGCTTAGTTGCGATCACCTTGTTGAAAAATTCGCTTCGGGATTTGGACCCCCAAAACAATGCCGTCATTGATCCATCCACGAATTTCTAATTGTTGGCCGCGACATCAAGCAAACGGGCAACGAATCTCAAAAAGTCGCAGCAGTGCCTTATAATATCATGAATTCGGCGAACATCAAGCTCAGTTGCGGTCAGGCTGTTGAAAAATTCGGTTCGGGATTTGGACCACCAAAAAGATGCCGTCATTGATGCTATTTGCAACATCAGAGGATTGACGACGTGCTACTATCAAGCCCAAAATGCCGACACCAATTTTCGCGCAAGGACATCCGGAATACGACACATGTAAAGAGAAAAACATCTGAAGTTGATTACCACAGCAAGGGACTTTTACAAAACGTATCAATTTGATCTTATAATCGATAACTAGCGACCCTGGCTGCGGTCCTAGTCGTGAATTCCGCATCCACGAATTTATAATTGTTTGCCGTAATATCAGATAAACGGGCGAGGTATTTTAAAAAGTCGCAGCACTGTGCTATAATGCCATGAATTCGTTGAAAGTTAAGCTCAGTTGCGATCATGAAAAATTATGTTCGGGATTTGGACTCACACAAATAAGGACATCAGTGATCTTTGGACGAATTTTTAATTGTTTGCCGCATTATCAACACAGCAGACGATGAATGTCCACAAATCGAAGAACTACGCTGTAATGTAACGTTGGCGTTGGGGACCATTAACATTCAAGGTATGGTTCCGCGCTCCGACATATTATAAATGGCGGGCCGTCGGGGACGAGCCGCGGGCCGCGGACGTCATCGCCGCGCCGGCGGCCCGCCGTCTATGATGGAAATAGTTCCAGAAGACAATACGTAAAGTAGCAATATGCGCAATATATTACTGTAAGTGGCAATGAAATTGACGTCTGAAGGCAAGCTAACTTTAATAAATGCACTACGCATCATATTTTATCGAGACTGAGTCTAATAAATTGTAACTACATCCTTCGCGCGCACACAAGTGAGCATTCAGGCGCGCTTGTCGCGAGCGAATATTTCAGAGTTCTTGAATTGCATCAGGAACCTACCTGTTTCCTTTCTTTACTGGAGATCCCCCGATGTCCGCATTAGCATTGCGTCTGACGTCCAACACTTTTGTGTGTCGAGCAGTAAGAGCTTTAAACTGTCTGCCACCTGATGTGATGAGACACCCAGTGCTTCTTCTTTCAAAAAGATGATGTGTTGCCAATATATGGATACACAGTGACCACCTTGAGCCACAACCTATTTTATGAGCCTTGTAAACATTCATAAAGCATCATACAAAGGGGCTAGGTTTGGTTAGGTTAGATTAGGTTGGGGTTTTGTAGTAAGCATTAAATACAAATGTTTTTGGGGAATTCTGTTTAACTAAATTTTGATTTCTTCAACAGTTCTTATGTTAGGTTATTTTAAGTTCAAAAATTTTGCGAAAATAAATTGTTTGGAAATGTTCAATAAAAATAATATAATTTCCTCCATGGAAGGTTAGGCTATGTTAGAAAAGGTAATTTTACATCTTCATTTCTTTATTTTGAACATTACTTTTTGTGCTATATTAACCAACTGTAGGCCGCTTTTTGGGTGTTGTTTTGCCTCCCAACTGAAAAGTACACAATTGCAGAGGAAATGAGGGTATTATTGGAGATGAAGGAAGAAATTGTTTCATAAAGTCATAAAGAGTGTAGACTTAATAAGAGCCACAGGGGTCCATCCAGTTAAGTCTGTAAATGGAAGATACCATAAGCCCGGAAAAAAGACCCACCCCAACCATTACCACATCCTAAAGAAACCATCCACCAACATCTCACACACCTATCATTCCCTATCTACACCAGCTATCCAGCCTGATTCCCTTGATCCCTCTTAACACATGTGGATTGAATGCCTTATCAATAATTTTCAAACTGCATCCATACCTGCTTAAAGGGGTCTGTGCTGTGCACACTTACTTAGCATAAATATCACCCCATCCAGCACAAATTATAACTCAAAAACAAAATTTTTATGTCCAAAAAATTTGTTCACCCTACTTTTAAATACATTAAATGAGAAACTCCCCACAACATCAGCAGGTAGCCTATTCCACTGATCAACAACCCTTTGACTGAAAACCTGTTGTCGCTTAACTGTCCTACACCTCAACTTGTCTAACTTGAATTGCTGACCCCTATGTGATACTCTAAAATGAAGAGCATCATTCAAATTGACCTGATCTAGTCCTTTAACAATGTTGTACATTTCAATCATGTCCCCATTAATCTCCCATACTTCGGTGAGTACATATCTAATGCCACAAGCCTTTCTCCGTATTCTAAGTTACCTATTCCACTGATGAGTCGAGTTGATTTGCACTGCACTCTTTCCAACATAGCTATATCTAGGTAGGGGATCCATGCTTGTACAGAATATTCCAAGTGGGGTCGCACATATGCTAAGTACAGTTTTTTTCATGACTTCCTGGCTCTTATATCAAACACTTCTATTAATAAGTCCCAGCATTCTGAGTGCCCTGTTCCTAGCTGAGATACATTGTTTTTCTGCTTTAAGGTCTTTTGAAACCAACACACCTAAATCTCTTTCCTCTTCGATAACATCCAGTTCCCTCCCTCCTATTGTATATCTGAAAGTCTCACCTCCAGACCCCAGATGCATGACCTTACACTTACCATACTTGAAAGAAATCTGCCATTGATCAGCATGCTTTTTTAGGTCCTCCAAGTCTAGTTGAATATTACTACAGGGATCACTACTGTTTGCCAATCCTACCAGCTTGATGTCATCAGCAAATTTGAACACTCTATTCCTAAGGCCTACCTCAATGTTATTCATAAAGTTGATAAAGAGAAGTGGTCCTAGAACAGAGACCTGTGGCACTCCACTCAGACTTCCATCCATTTAACACTACCCTTTGTTTCCTTCCCATCAACCATGCTTCAATCCAACCTATAACTTTTCCAACAAATCCATGTTGCTGTAGTTGATGAATTAGCCTCCCATGTGGAACTTTATCAAAAGATTTGCTAAAGTCCAAGTACACAACATCCATCCTGCTTTGAATGTCTATTTCTTTAGTAGCATACTCCATGAACTCTAATAGGTTAGTTAAACAAGACCTTCAAGATCGAAATCCATGTTGAGTATCCCTTAAAAGGTTGTACCTATCAAGATGTAAATGTAAATGTTTGCAGTCTGCCTATCAAGATGAATCTGAACATTCTGTTTAACCAGATTGTCTAGTACCTTACAGACTATTGAGGTCAAACTGACCGGCCTGTAGTTTCCTACACACTTCATACTTCCCTTTTTGAAAATTGATACATTTGCATTTCTCCAATCTTCAGGTATTTCAGAATATTCCATAGACTGCCTGGAAATTATACCTAGGGGAACTGCTAAAGCTTTAGCACATTCTACTAAGACCCTATCATATATATCATCTGGTCCAGAAGCTTTATTAGGTTTTATATTCTGCAACTGCTTTTCAACAGCTTCTGTAGTTATCGTAAGATCCTCCAGCCTATCAACCGTCATGACATAACCTTCAGTTGTTTCTATTGTACCAGAATTATCTTTAATAAAGACTAATGACAATTTTTGCTTAGGGATTCCACAATATCACAATCATCAACCCCTATTTCCCCATCTACCTCCAGTGGTCCTCCACTATACTTTTTAGCCTTAAATTTGTAAAAGCTAAAGATTCTCTTAGCATTACCTGCTGAACATTCTTGAGCTAATTTGATTTCAGCCAGTCTTGTATATGCCCTAACACACCTCATAACTTTAGTTCTAGCTATTTGATATGATTTGAGGTTTACCGCAGAGTTAGCATCTTCTAGTTTCTTGAATGCCTGTTTCTTTGACTCCAGTAAATGCTTTATTTCCCTGGTCAGCCATGAAGGGTGCTTAATCCTGGTTAATCTAATTTGCCTATTGGGAATGAACCTATCCTAACCATGAAATAGTATATCTTTTATCACTCTCCACATTTCATAAGAATCTAAGCCCCTCATAAAGACATGAAGACAAGATCAGTGCAACTATGAGCCACAAGGGCCCTTCTTGGTTGCACTCTGGATACTGAACCAGTTCCCCACCAAATCCGTCGTTCAGCCCTCACTGGAATATCGAAAAGCAAGCCCTCTTTTCTTATAATGAGTGTCTATGCTGTTTTTAAAGATGTTCAGTGTGCTGCTACTAGTACTAACAATGGTTTCTGGCAGCTGGTTCCAATGTTCTACTACCCTGTTGGTGAAGAAAGACTGTCTTAACCTTGTCCTGCTGTGATTAACTTTAATTTTAAATTGATGACCTCTAATTGCATCATTTCTGTTAAATTCAAACATTTCCCTGAGATACCCCTGTTCCTGACCATGAACAAATTTAAAGACCTCGATGAGATCTTCTCTCAGCCTTCTATATCTAAGTGAAAACATATAGAATTTCTTCAATCTTTCCTCATATGCTAGGTTGTTACAAGTGACTTGTGACTTGCTACAAAATAATATACAAAATAACAGAACAGATAAAAATAACTGAGAAAGCTTAGATGTATGCATGTTCCTAACTATGCAACACTTACAAGCTAATCCACTGCTGTTTTTTTAATGCACTTAAGCTAAAAGCACAAAAGACACAGCACAAGCCACCTATTCTTAACTAAATAGACAATTGACACAACACAATAGGCAATCAACACTTGGCACTGGACAACACTTGACACAAGGTCACTGTGCAGAAAATTGACAAGTGGTGTGGTTTTAAAGAAAGAAGAAATAACTGGCTAAACAACTGACAAAAATTGAATAAAGAGCTGAAAACACTACCACACTAGACAGAGACAGACACTGTCTACTATATTATTTTTTAGTGTCTAATCTAATTATCTTCTAGACAATTAGACAACTAGGTAAATATCACTTATGCTAGACAGTTTAAATTATAAGGCTAAACATTGGAACATGAAAAAGCACAGAAGTAAAACAGCACTAACCTAAAGACAAAATGGCACTGGGCAGCCTCGCTAGGTTGAAACTGTATAATTTGCTTGTAAAAAATACTTATTAGATAAAACTATGCAAATATATGCACAGAAGTAATTCCTACATACCTGTCCACAGCTTAGCCTAGTATATTGCCCTGTTTTGCAATGACTTATCTGGTAAGTAGGAGCTCCACACCGACATGCTTCCACCTTGACACCTGGTGGCAAAACTGATGTCTTCCCAATTAATTTCATTTGGGAAGATCCTGAACTCATTGTAATTCCCTTTAGCAAAATTTGGAATCAATGTTTTATTGGTTCCTACACTTTCAACATACAATGATAAGCATATAATGTTGTGATCACTGTTATGAAAGGTCTCTCCTATGTTCATATTCTGTACATTTTCCTCATTGGTAAGCACAAGATCTAATATTTAATTTTCCCTTGTAGGTTCATGTGTCATTTGAAGACAAAAATCCTCAAAAGAAGCCATGAAACTTTTCCTGATTTGCTTAGACCTATAGTTTGGTTCCCAATCCTGTTATGTTGAAATCCCTGAAAAAAAAGTTATCTCCTGCACTCTCCTACTTATGTCTTCCTGCATCAACCTATCCATGTTTTCATTCTGGTCTGGAGATAAAAAACATAATAAACTTTCCCTCCCTTGCTTGCAATTCTTCTCTCTTTATCAGCTACATCCCCCCATGACCTGCCTAATTTCCCTGTTTCATACTGAGAGCCTTCTCATACATATTGCTGAGCAATTCCACTCCTCTCTTGCTCAGATGTAACCCATCTAATGCAATCATTTCAGTCCTTCCCAAAAATCCTCCCACAAATCCAAGAACCTCTGGAGTACCTCAGGGCTCTGTACTAGGTCCTGTGTTATTCTTGATTTATGTTAATTATGTACCTCATGGAATACACTCCCAGTTCAATGTTTTTGCAGATGACCTAAAGATATACATAAAACTGGAGTACAAATCTGTCACAGAACTGCTGGCAGGCATTTCACAGGGTCAAAAAGACATTGATACACTGGTTAGTACTGCCAAGTCATGGGGACTAGCAATGAACTCCAAGAAATGTGTAGTTCTCAAAGCACACCATGGCTCATGACTGGAAAACTCTTGGCCCTTATGCACATTATTACCTAGATGGATTTCAGGTAAGCTTTGTTGAGATGCATACGGACCTAGGTATCACAGTAGATAAAAACTTGCGTTTCCATCAACACATTGCTGGTATAGTACAGAAAGCTGGAAGTCTGGCCAGCAACCTACTAAGTTCTACTTTATGTCATTCTCCTGAATTTATGAAAACCCTGTACATTACTCATGCCAGGCCTCTTTTGGAGTTTGCATCGTGTGTTTGGAATACAGGTTACATAGGCGATTTAAGGCGACTAGAATCAGTACAGAGAAGGTGGACATGAAACATAGAGGGGATAGAAGGTCTGGATTATGGTGCCAGATTACGGAAACTAGGTCTGTACTCGGTGCAAGGTAGACTGATTCGAGCAGACATTATAAAATGTTGGAAGATTTTTCATGGCCATTCTGCCATTAAGATCCCTGACATGTTTGTGCTGGCACCATTGGTGAACACACATGGACACTCACTGAAATTGGCTCACAGGCATGCATCAGTGGATTGTAGGAAGATATTTTTTAGACTCAGATGCCGTGCCACTTGGAACTCATTGCCTGATGATGTAGTAGCCTTAACGGACCTGGGTGCATTTAAAGCTGCATTGAACTCAAATCTCTGCACATTGTTATATGAATATACTGAATAGATTAACCATGATAATATAATAATCAAACTTGAAGAGTAGCTATACTTCTCTGTATTCAGAATATAGAGATCTCTATATATCTCTACATTCAATCTCTGTATTCAATCTCTGTATTCAATCTCTATATTCAATCTCTATATTCTCTTTTTCAGAAATCTTGACTGACAACAAAATATTAGCAGATGTAGTGGCTACTCTAAGCATACAAATTCTGCTTAAGGTACACTTTCCAGTTCCTGTCTTGCCTGGACTATCGAATAACCATATTTTCTTTAATCTAGGGGACTGGCGTACCTGCAGATACGGGCTCCCCTCATCGGGCACGGAACTCATCTCTGGGTGAGTGATGCTTGAGTATATGGGGAGCCAACCAGGTGAGAGAACCTCACCCCAAGCTCCTTGCAAATCTTGGCCACCCTGGTATTCAGCCCAATGGCCCTTGAATACCATTCTACACTTGCATTTACCAAAGGCAGGATGGATGCTACCACTCATCTGTTCCTACTTCCTGCTAACCTACCCATCAAAGCCCTATGCTCTATTATGATTTACTCTGTTTAGCTCTTCCTACATCATAAACACCAATGCGCACAATTACTATTGTATTCTCTCCACTACCCTGCATTACTCCTTCTAACCTATCCCCAACATCCTTTACAAGGTGCTCCACCTCCTTTGATAACATATCTACTTTCCTACTCAAGTCCCCAATTATTCCCATACACTCACACTTCCCAGTTAGCTTTAGGGTGCTTCGCCCAGAATTGATCATTTGCGACTCACACTTCCCAGTCACCTTGCATTTATATTTATTTATTTATATATATATATATATATATATATTGGGTTATTTTTATCTCCTACTCTAATCACTAACTAAGTTTAGTTGGTATTATTCCAGACTAGGTAAAATGCGATTTTTTGGATTATTTTTTTTTATACAGGGTATTTTAATGTAAAAATCATGATGCGACCACTCATTTTCTCTGCAAATAATTATTTTTCAGTTAGTCTAGGTTAGGTTAGGTTAGGTTTTTTTCTTCCCCCGACTTAATGCATATGACGTCATCAAATCATTATGACGTCATCAACCATCACTGACTTAAAAGTAATCATTTGCAGAGAAAATGAGTGGTCGCATCATGATTTTTACGTTAAAATACCCCGCATTCGAGAAAAAAAAATCCAAAAAATCACATTTTACCTGTTTCTGGAAATTTACCGTTTAGTTAAGGTAAACCGGTAATCTTTACCTTTTGGCCGACATATACTGCCAAGGTTAGTGATTTGTAGAGGTGTACAGTGACGTCACAGGAGTCAAGGAAATGACATCACAGGAGTCTGGTGTCGATGACGGGCACGAACATAACCTAACCTAACCTAAATTAAATTAAATTAACCTAACCCAACCCAACCTAACCTAACCTAAGCTAACCTAACTTAGCACATCGACACCCAACTCCTGTGACGTCACTTCCCTGACTCCTGTGACGTCACTGTACACCTCTTTACAAATCACTAACCTTGGCAGTATGTGTCGGCCGAAAGGTAAAGAAAGCCGGTAAACCTTTACTAACCAAGTTATAAAGCTAGCTAGCAACTAATGTAACCAATCAGTGGAAAAGCTATCTAGTTTATTGTACTTGAATGCCTGATCTAGTAACATTCACACTGAATAAATGATAAAATTTATATCTGCTTGCACAAACTAAACTAAGCAAAGATAGTCTCAGTTATCCCAACTCCCACCAGCAACAAACTCCAACTAACCAAACTAAATATTAATAAAATCCAAAAAAACCTAGATACCTCTACAATTACACCAGTATATGAAGATATACCTAGTGTAATTTAAGCTCCCTATTTTAGTCTTAAACTATCTTAAATTTAAACACCAAAAAGACACAAACTTATTATTCTATACTACAGAAGCCTACGCCACAAGGCCACGCCTCCTGTGTACAAAGCGTTCATGTGGCCAATCGATAACTCTAGAAGCTACCTAGTGTAATTTAACCTCACTCTTTTAATATATACTCTATCTTAAACTTAAACACCAAGCAGACACAAGCTTCTTCCTCTATGCTAACAGAAACCTAAGCCATGTGGCCGCTCCACCCGAAGGTATCTCAAGTAAGCACTATACACCACAAGATAAAATAAATTATGTTAAGAAAGAATTAGTATTCTGTAATTTAATTTATAACATCTACGCACAGGAACGAAGGAAACAAGGTATCTACAAAATAAAAACAAAGACTCATCTTACGAGCAAAACTACACTATGAATGCCACAATTTCAAGGTTATCCAATGCAAACAATATACACCATAAGACGAAGTGAACTATGATAAAAATTACTATTCTCTAACTTAACATATAATACCTACACACAGATTAAAAGCCACAGGCTATCTACAAAATATACACAAAAATTTATCTTAATCACTGGTGGTCTAATCTTCTTTTTTCCCTCAGTGTCCTCAACCAGTCCTCTCCAGCAGTTCCCTATGGGGACTATACTGCTGCGAACTGCAATTGACCTCTCCCTAGCCTCAGCTTCTATCTCACCACTCTTCTCCTGGCACGTTCAACCCGATCCCCTGTTTAGTGATCACTTTCCCATCCACGTCACCCTCGAACGCTCAGCCCAGTCTAGAGATCGTTTATTTATACCGAACTGGAACGTTCGCAAAGCGAAATGGACATCTTTCTCCCAGGAAATTGATAATCTTATCCCTCCCCAGTCCCAACCGCCAATTTCGGCATTGCTCAATACAATGCTACTCGCGGCAGAAAAACACGTACCCAAAACTCGTCGCCCACCCGACCGTAGAACCGTGCCGTGGTGGAACGACCAGTGCAAACGAGCGGTCGCCTCATGGCGGCGAGCTAAGCGGAAATTTCGGACAAACCTCACTGTACGAAACATGGTAGAAGCCAGCGAGGAAAAATTACGCTGTCAGCAAATTATCCTTTCGGCCAAAAAACACAGCTGGCAACTCTACTCCAACACATTCAACCGATTCAACCCTATCTCCAAAATCTGGACTCAACTTCGCTCCTTCTTCAATGGCAGAGCCCCACACCGCACATTCCCACAACTGACAATTAACCAACAGCACATCGCTGAGCCCACAGCCGTCGCGGAACACTTCGCCACCTATTACTGACATCTCTTCCAACACTCAATGCTCACAACACACCACCTCATTCCTTCGCGACACTCTTGCTACTTGCCACTTCGACTCAGACAACTCCGAACCCTACAACGCCCCCTTTACCCTCTATGAACTAAATTTATCCCTCTCAAAGGTATCCAGTAAGGCTCCTGTACCTGATCACTTGACATACCTCTTCTTTCAAAATATCTCTGATTCTGGTAGACAACCTCCTCTCGGCACTAAATCAACTATGGATTGACGGCACTTTTCCACCCTTTTGGTCTACTAGTACTATCATCACTATACCTAAGCCTTCCAAACCTCGACATCTCCCGTCTAGCTATCGTCCTATCACTCTCACTAGTTGTGCTTGCAAAATTTTTGAGCGCATGGTCAATGGACGAATCAGAGTCTATATCGAAAACAACAAAATTATCTCCCCCTTTCAGAGCGGCTTCCGACCAAGGTGAAACACGGCTGACAACCTAATCGAAATTGTGGATTCAATCCAGCGTGGTTTCGGGAAAAAATCCGAAACCATCGGCCTTTTTTAGACCTAAAATCCGCGTTTAACAAAGTACACGGTTCTGCCCTTCGAAGTAAATTACACCGTATTGGTGTCAAGGGCAGAATGGCCACCTTTATCGCAAACTTTCTAGAAAATCGCTCCTTCGTCGTCCGCTGCGGTAACATTCACTCCCGGCCCCACACTCTCGATCAAGGCGTCCCGCAAGGCAGCGTCCTATCTCCAACCCTCTTTCTTATTATGATCAACGACGTATTCGAACAACTTCCCCTAATTTCTCCCCTCCTAAAATACTATCTCTGTGCCGATGATTTGGCTATTTGGTGTACACACCCGTCGGCAGATTCAGCTAATCACCTTGTCCAACTCGCCATGAATCACATTGATTCATGGTGCTCCCTCTGGGGGCTACAGATCTCTCCCACGAAATCGGCCACTATGCTCTTTTCCCGGCTCCCCAGGCATATCCCACCTAGCACACCACTCCGCTATCGCGATCAAATTATCCCCCTCCAAACCTCCTTCAAATATCTCGGAATTATCCTCGACAAAGGACTCTATTTTGGCCCCCACATTACTCATCTTAAACAACGCTGCGCTGTGTGTCTAAATCTCCTGCGCGACTGGGGTGCAGATGGGACTACCCTTAGCAAAATGTACATCGCACTGATTCGTTCAATCCTGGAAAACAATGCGTTTATCATCATATATCTCCAACACTCACCAAATCACTAGAATGCATACAAAATCACGCACTCCGCCTCATCACCGGAGCACACGGCACCACACCTACCACCAGTCTCCGTGGTGAGGCCACTCTCCCTAGCCTACAACATCGCAGAACACTACAACTCGTCAGATACCACTTCAGGACAACAATACAGCCAAATCACCCCTCCAATGTCGCATGGTCTAAACCCCCGGTTTGGCGCTCCAAAAACAAAAAGAAATACTGAATTGTTATTCAATTGAAGCAGGTTCTCAAATCCACACTGAAATTTCCAGATGTTACCCCTGAAAAAAGTTCCCCTATTTCTCCCATTCTGGCACATCAAACACCCCAAACTTGAGTATCTCTTTGGGCACAATAAAATCCTACTCACCCCATCGACGTTCAAGTCAATTTTTTTTAAATATCAAGAGGCCCACCCACAACATACTTTCTTTTACACTGACGGCTCCCGTACCAGCAATGGTTCGGGCGCCGCCTGGTGTGGTGGGCCCGACACTGGCCAAACCAAATTATCACGTCATCATTGGGTATACACAGCAGAACTAGTCGCCATACTCACTTGCCTCCAACACATCATTGCACAACACATCACTTCCCCTACTACAATCTGCACTGACTCACGATTCTCCGTGGACGCCCTCGCGACCATGCACAACACCACGCAACCCCACACTCCACGCCATCCACACCTGGGGAAGTCCATTACCAGGCGACCAAAATTCTTGGGAAATGACACCGCCATGCGAGCGATTTCAACCTAAGTGGGTGTATAGGGTAGCCATGGGCGCTGAATCAATCTGTGAAAGTTTTAGCTTCGTACTGGCAGCGACCTTGGAGATATGGCCTGAGGAAATTTTCATTGGTCACATTGCAGGTCAATCTTTGAGAGTGATTATCTCCGGTACTTTAAAACCTAGGATAAACATATAGCATATCTGTAGAATCGCAAACACCTCTTCTTTTCATTTCTTGGATCGGTTTTTAATTTTGAACAAATTTCGAAGCTGTGGCCGTTTGACCTCAGGTCACGTGACCTCCCATGACCCCAAGCCACTTGATATTCGAATTTGTAACCACATTTACTATAGGGGTCATCGATTGTCTTTCGAAGCAAAACATAAAAATGATGTTTATTTACAGATAACTATTAATAATTTGCCTTCATTCTACCCGAGTTTATTGATTTTCGCACGTTTTGCTGAGTGGTCGGGTCAGTCTTTTGCTAGCGATTGACCCCCAAAGCTCATAGGGCTATGATTCGAGATATGCACTTATCAGGCATGATGAGATGAATCCGAACATGCCCGATTTCATGACCTCAGGTCACCAGGTCTTCTATCCGGTTCAGGTTAAATACATCAGTGGGATGAAAATGGTAATATCGGAAGACGTTTTGGACCCATAGTAGTGAGATAGGTGCTGATTTACACCTAAATAAATATTCAATGTATGCCTGTTACGTAGTCAATGAGAATGATTGGCAAAATCATTCACTTCATAGTTCTGGTACTCCCACCTTTGTGTTGCGGCTCGCGCGGTCAATCGCAGCTAGTCGACCGTGAAACTGATAACGGTCGGTCGAGATGTAAAATATTGAGCCGCGTGACGCGTTTATGACGACCTTGTCTAAGACGATCCGCAATCTGATCAGACATCATAATGTGTCTAAGGAACAGGGGCGTGCTTTTCAGGAGTTGAAGGATTCAGTCGATGTGGGTGAGGCAGTAGTTTTAGGCGATTTTGCCGAGAACTATACCTGCGTTGTACAGGATGAGGTACAGAGTTATCATTGGGACGCTCCTCAAGTGACGGTTCATCCCTTTGTAGCTTATTGAAAAGAGGACAACTCCATCAGAGTTTATGTGTTATATCCGATGCACTGAAGCACAATGCTGCTATTGTCCAAGCGTTCTTACAACACTTAGTTCCTATTTTGAAGTCACGTGTCCCTGGTTTAAGAAAGATTCGCTACGTTTCAGACGGATGCGCCGGTCAGTACAAGAACCGTTTCAATTTTGTGAATGTGTGCCGTCACCGTGAAGATTTCGATGTTGACTGCGAGTGGCACTTTTTCGGTACCTCCCATGGCAAGAGCGTATGCGATGGTGTTGGTGGTCCAGTGAAAAGAGCGACGGCTATGGAGAGTTTGAGACGACCCAGCCAGGACCAGATTCTGAGTGCTGAAGATATGCACCGATTTCTCAGTGCAAAAAAATAATAATTTCGGTCATTCACTTCCTATTCGTTTCCAAAGATTGCGTTTCAAAAGTGATTGAATCCCTTAAAGAGCGGTTCACCAAGGCTCTCACTGTCAAGGGCACACAAAGGTTTGATAAGTTTAGACCAGTTGACCGGTTTCACATCATTGTCTCTGAACAACATCCAGTAATGCAGGAGTTTACGTTCGCGTTTGTAAGGATGAGTAGGTAAGCGTTGATATGTAGTTGATTGTAGGTGATCAAGTGTGAGCGAATGTAGGTATGCCAATACAAAAACGCGTGATGAGATTTTCATTGGCTTGTGGACACGGAATTTTGTTGTTGGAGGATTCGTTTATTCTTACGTCAATATTATTGTTATTATGCATATAGGTACATATGGTGGTATGTTGCCAGTGTTTGTTTTTAACTTTGCATGTGAAATGAATAAATGTTGGCATATTAATGCTATCTCTAAAAATTATTCACGGTAACCTCTCAGCTCTCATGGCTGGCGAACATCAAGGTAAAGTTGAAGTTACTTTCCAACGTCTTCCGACATCACCATTTTCACCTCCACTGACGTATTTAACCTGACCTGGATAGGTGACCTGGTGACCTGAGGTCATGAAATCGGGCACGTTCGGGTTTGTCCCATCATGCTTGATAAGTGTATATCTTAAATTATAACCCTATGAGCTTTGGGGTCAATCACTACCCGACTGACCCCAAAGCTCTGATCCGACTCAATATTTTACATCTCGACCGACCGTTATCAGTTTCGCTGTCGGCTAGCTGCGATTGACCGCGCGAGCCGCAACACAAAGGTGGGAGTACCAAAACTATGAAGTGAATGATTTTGCCAATAATTATCATTGACTACGCAACAGTCATACATTGAATATTTATTTAAGTGTAAATCAGCACCTATCTCACTACTATGGGTCCAAAACGTCTTCCGACATTACCCTTCTCACTTCCACTGATGTATTTAACCTGAACTGGATAGATGACCTGGTGACCTGAGGTCATGAAATCGGGCACGTTCGGATTCATCTAATCATGCCTGATAAGTGCATATCTCGAATCATAGCCCTATGAGCTTTGGGGGTCAATCGCTAGCAAAAGACTGACCCGACCACTGAGCAAAACGTGCGAAAATCAATAAACTCGGGTAGAATGAAGGCAATTTATTAATAGTTACCAGTAAATAAACATCATTTTTATTTATTGCTTCGAAAGACAATCGATGACCCCCATAGTAAATGTGGTTACAAATGTGAATATCAAGTGGCTTGGGGTCACGGGAGGTCACGTGACCTGAGGTCAAACGGCCACAGATTCGAAATTTGTTCAAAATTAAAAACCGATCCAAGAAATGAAAAGAAGAGGTGTTTACGATTCCACAGATATGCTATTATAGATAACAGATATTCCACAAATATGTTTATCCTAGGTTTTAAAGTACCGGAGATAATCACTCTCAAAGATTGACCTGCAATGTGACCTATGAAAATTTCCTCAGGCCATATCTCCGAGGTCGCTGCCAGTACGAAGCTAAAACTTTCACAGATTGATTCAGTGCCCATGACTACTCTATACACCCACTTAGGTTGAAATCGCTCGCATGGCGGTGTCACCCGTTGGTCGCCTGGTAATGGACTTCCCCACTGTAGTTGGTCTCTATAATGACAACCACGCACGCCTTCAGCTCACCCTCCTCTGGATCCCCGGACATAGGGGTATCCCGGGGAACGATCGAGCGGATGGCCTGGCCCGAACGGGGATCGACTTCCCCCCGAATGAAGGAGTACTGGTACCACCCGGGGATCTTATAGCCCTGACCAATAGCCTATTTAAGAAATATATCCAGGACTGCTTGTCACACAACACTACACACCTACACGCTATCAAGCCCACACTCTCCAACTGGCCCTCTTGCAACCAACACTCCCGTTTGAACGAGGTGACGCTCGCCAGACTTCCCCCCGGACACACCAGACTGACACACAATTATATTTTTTTATCGACCGCACCGCCTTCCACTTTGCACCACATGTCTTGTCCGCATTACTGTCGCTCATGTCGTACTTACCTGTCCAGCATATGCTCCTCATCGTCGCGCTATTATCCAGCATTTCACCAACATCCATACGCAAATTTCGCTTCGGGCTCTTCTCGGGGATGAGCACCTGGCGCTCCTCCAGTTACTTTCCGCTTTCTACATGACACCCAACTTTTCGAACAGATCTGATTTCTCTGTTGTACGTTACCTGGTCCAAACTGAATTGATGTGAAGATAAAAGCTATGACACGTGCCGCACTCCTCGTTCGCTGTATGACTCCGCTCCACATATCTTCCTCTCCGATGCTGTAAAACACATACATATCAGTTATCTCACACTAGGGAGGCAGGGACCGATCGAATTTGGCCAAAACGGACGGTTTCCCTTGTAATATTGCGCTTGGTTTTTACCTACGGGTTTTCCAAGCAGCTTGGTTTTTTCCATTCTCAGGTTTTTCCAAGCTTTAACTTAAACATACACCTACGCATACAAGGTTGGGCCTGACGCCCACGACTCGCCCTGGACGTCGGGCCTCCGCTTCGCCATTTCAGGTTGCAGGTGGGCAGTGGAGCCTCTCCGCAGGCAATTAAGCTGCCCACCCTCCAAGTGTCCTTCTAATTCTCGTGTATGTATGTATGTATGTATATGTTTCACCTGTATATGTATGTATCGGCCCTTACGCCACGTTCCTTACTTGACGGCGTCTCATCTTTCCTCTCTTTCTTATTTGATATAACCGGATTCCACATAAGCCGGATTAACGTAATTCTTTCTTTAACGTAGCATATCTCTAGCAGATGGCACTTTGCCTCTGCTAAAGATGGGAAAAATACCATCAGAGCTACTGCTGTATCTCTGACGCCACAAAGCACAACACCGCCATGGTGCATGCGCTCCTATAACGGCTTATCGACGAAATTCAGCCCAAAGTACCCGACCTCAAAAAGATTGTTTATTTCACAGACGGCAGTGCTGCACAGTATACAAATATGCATAGCTCCATCAATGTGTGACACAATCATACATATTTTGGGGTACCCTGTGAATGACATTTTTGTCACGTTGCATGACAAGGGCGCCTGCGACGGAATCGGGTACATAGCCAAGCGTTCCGAGGTTGAAGAGAGGCTCAAGCTCCCGCGTGACAACCAGATACTAACGGAGGAGGGCATGTTTGAGTATCTGTCGCACAAGCTAGTCAGCTGCATCAAGTTCACATTTGTATCAAAGCAGGATGCAATGGATGTCAACGACCCCACTCACCGAGCGCTTTCCAAAGCCACCACGGTGAAGGGAACAACGGTACCACAAGTTCGCACCAGTGACCAATAGTATCGTAATAGTGTATGAGCTGTCTACCGATGCGGGCGTGTGGTAGGTAGCTCGGTGTATGAGCTGTCTACCGATGCGGGCGTGTGGTAGCTCGGTGTATGAGCTGTCTACCGATGCGGGCGTGTGGTAGCTCGGTGTATGAGCTGTCTACCGATGCGGGCGTGTGGTAGTTCGGTGTACGAGCTGTCTACCGATGCGGGCGTGTGGTAGCTCGGTGTATGAGCTGTCTACCGATGCGGGCGTGTGGTAGCTCGGTGAAGCTCGGTAAAGTGAGACGTGTCAGTGAGCGCGCTGACACATATTTTGTTGATTGATATTATCGCAGTGACGGAAAATCGCTCTGAACTGTGCGAGGTATGGGATAATCTGTAGATTTGTAGATGATTGCATTGTATCTCATTATAATACTTATTGCAACACATTATTGTATTGCATGACATTATATTGTATTATTCTGTTACTTTATTTTATTACACCGATGTAGACGGCTCATGATCCAATTCGATTCATTTCAGGCACATGTGTCAATGGATACGTTCGCTCCAAATTTGTTCTCAAACAGTTTAAGATGAATACGTTTATTCAATCAATGAGGTTCATCTTTTCGTTTCCAGAATGTGGGATTTGAAGCGCAAGAAAGTTGGTATTGCATTGGTTGGCGGTGTTATATACCATTCATTGTCGTTTGTGAAATATGATCGTACATTTTTATATGACTGACATAGATGCAAAAATATATTGCATAGGGTGAAAACATTTCTATTCCTTTTCTCCTGACAGGTGACGATCTAGGATTTCACATATCACCATTCTTCGCTTCTGCATTTCATAAATAGCATTGTGACGGTCTCGAAGGTCAAAGTTGGTCACGTTATCTTTGGTCACGACCTCACGATAAAAAAAACGCGTGAACAAAAATTTCGAAATTGACACAAGATGCAGTGGATCATGGCGAGTTCAGCGATAAATAGCTTACTGCAATTCGTGTTGCTCTTCATTGAGTTTCAGGTCTCAAAAGACCTGAAAGGTAGCCTCTCAAAAATGTCCGAACCTATAACTCCTTAACCATTATTCCGGTGTTTCTAAAAAAAATTATCCACTGGATTGGAGAGATAAATGAACCCTATAGAAGTATTTTCATCGAAATATGAGTTGTAGGGTATTATTTTCGTCATTTGGCTTGTCGATGTGTCGTGGAATGGACCACCTACCATAATTCAGACACATTTCGCCATTTCTGTTTAACCCTTGACCTCATAACGAGTTAGAACACTTCTGCAACACAACACTCAAGGCCAGATGACTAACATTCTCACCCCATCACGTGTCTTTAACGTTAAAAAGCTTGTATTTCACTAATACACCATTTTAAACACATAGTTAAACAGACCACGATGAACTAGCGAAATAGCAACCATGCATGGCTAAGTTAGAACAGATATGTAGTTCTAGGGGAAGGCCCTTTTATTTTTTGTTTCGAAAGACATCATATCGAACTTGATTTTGGGCAAAATCGTAGATGGGATTTCGAGTGACTATGTCACGAGAAATCTCTATCGGAGATTTAATACATGGCGGTCGGTTTTCTAAAGTTGTCGAGAAATGTTTGTCTGGGTGTGTGTGTGTGTATGTGTTGCTTCGACGCATGCTGTGCCAAAACGGCCGCGCGGATTTCGCTAAAATTTTCACACGTGATGCGCCGGCACGGGGAACAGACTATGGCGGTGGTTTCGGGTTGCGCGCGTCACGTGGGCACGTGCCGTCAACTGGGGTCAAGTCGAGATCAGTTAGCCAGGGCCACAACATATACCACAGGTCGCACGAATGTGAAACATTGTGGAAACACGCGCCCCACAGGGAACTGCGTGCTTTTGTGGTTGGCGGTCGCGTGCGCCTTACCGTGCGACCGCCAGGCGCGTGCATCTGTTTTGAGTTTGGTACCTCCAAGCCGAGAGCGCCGCACACTAGAGCTATCAAATTTGGTGGACTGATAGCCCGTCACATGGGCTATCCGGCAACATACAATTTGTAAGGGTGGGCAAAGCGTAGCGCGTGCCATGCGCTCATATTCAAGCAACACCTCCACTCCTGTTTAACATGGGGCTGCGACTTATCCCGACGAAAAACGCGACCGCCTTCATATTGGCGCCCGGCTCGGCTCACATCGCAGAGAATGAGGGATGTGTCACACTACGTGAAAGCCCACAGTGTTGGCTACCCATTGGGCACGATTCAATGTGCTGTCGAGTCGAGTCAATGTGCTGCACGTGAGCGACACCGATGTGATGGGAGAATGGGTTGCGCCGAATCGCCTTAGGTTTGGTTAGGTTTAGTTAGGTTGGTTTAGGTTAGGCTAGGTTAGGCTAAGCTAGGCTAGGCTAGGCTAGGCTAGGCTAGGCTAGGCTAGGTTAGGTTAGTGTAGATTTGGCAATTTTGGGCGAACTCAGCTCAAACCCGATGGAGAGCGTAATGGCTTGAATCGATTTTTAACACACCAAAATGGTAGTGGGGTTGGTGTGCATCTAGTAAATAGGCTTACATTCTTTGAATACGAAATGTTCTATATATTCCTACCCGACAGGACCGCAAGACGTCGAGCCAGATTCCGGCCACCAGCTCCCGCCCCTTTGCATGACATGTTTTTTGGGAATAAACCCAGCCGAACCCGATCAGCGCGTACGTGTACCAGATCAAAGGCGGCAGCCAGAGAATCTGGAACACAAGCGCGAACTAGAGCTAACGGCCCTGCACCTCACCCCAGTTGTGCGTCTGGACAAAACAACGGGAGAAAGGCCGGCGGCAGACCGTGAGACCAGCGACCCCCGGTGGAAAACTCCAGATCGCCGCCAGCTCCGAAGAAAATCAAGAAACACACGACCCGAGGGGACGAATGTGAAAAAATGCACTCCGCCAATCAACATCCAACACTTTCGATCCGAAGCCCTGGAAGTGGCTAGAGACGAGAGGGGGCAGAGCAAGAGGGAGTCACGAAAACGAGCAGACTGACGGGAGGACACGCGGAGACTCCGAGGGTGAGGACTCAGAGATAGAAGAACCGACACCGGGAGCAACGACTCGGCGGACGGTGTTGAAGTGACGGACGGCGGGAGGGCGACTAACATCTGCCATGTGGTTGCCGTCTGTCTGCCATGCCTTCTTCCTTCTTCCAAACCTTACCGGACCGACCTCGTTTCTAGGACAACTATTGCCACCTCAACCTCATTCACTCTGCTGAAAAGAAGCGACCAGTCTTAGGCGGTGGGGGGGGGCGACAAATAATATAAATTCGAGGTCATGTGTGGGGGAGGGATATGTGAAATGGCCGGTGGAGCCGACGTCGTACGTCTAGTAAAGAAGGGTAGGTTATTGATGAGAGGGGTGGACGGAGGATACGTGTACCAGGAGTGCTTGCCAGTCCTGCTGGCGTACTTTGTATATAGATGCAAATATATTACCTTGATGATAGAAATGTTTGAGCGCATCAGCAAAGACACAGAGCAGGTACTCGACATCTGGCGGAAAAGAGAGGCAGTAAAAGTGTTTTTTTTTGTGCGAGTAAATATGAAGTGCAGCTTGGGTTAACGTTCAGGAGTAATACTCACACATCGGTTCATAACATCCGTCGCGTAGGACCCTATGGTAGAGCGGCCGTGTGAAATGGCCATCGCTTGGCCCCAGAGCAGGCATGTTGAGAACAGCTGTGCGTGCAACAACCGTTACGTGGGATCCTAGGGTAGAGCGGCCGTGAGAAATGACAATATATATGTTGCAAGATATGGGACAAAGGTGGTATAAGCATACGCCAAATTCAATATGTTTGCGAGGCAGGGGTTTCTCTCTCTCTCCCTCTCTCTCTCTCTCTCTCTCTCTCTCTCTCTCTCTCTCTCTCTCTCTCTCTCTCTCTCTCTCTCTCTCTCTCTCTCTCTCTCTCTCTCTCTCTCTCTCTCTCTCTCTCTCTCTCTCTCTCTCTCTCTCTCTCTCTCTATATATATATATATATATATATATATATATATATATATATATATATATATATATATATATATATATATATATATATATATATATATATATATATATATATATATATATATATATATATATATATATATATATATATATATATATATATATATATATATATATATATATATATATATATATATATATATATATATATATATATATATATATATATATATATATATATATATATATATATATATATATATATATATATATATATATATATATATATATATATATATATATATATATATATATATATATATATATATATATATATATATATATATATATATATATATATATATATATATATATATATATATATATATATATATATATATATATATATATATATATATATATATATATATATATATATATATATATATATATATATATATATATATATATATATATATATATATATATATATATATATATATATATATATATATATATATATATATATATATATATATATATATATATATATATATATATATATATATATATATATATATATATATATATATATATATATATATATATATATATATATATATATATATATATATATATATATATATATATATATATATATATATATATATATATATATATATATATATATAAATATATATATATCTCTATCTCTCTCTCTCTTGTCTCTCTATTCTCTCTCTCTCTCTCTGTCTCTCTCTCTGTCTCTCTCTCTCTGTCTCTCTTTGTCTCTCTCTGTCTCCTGACAGTCTCTCTCTCTGTCTCTCTCTCTCTGTCTCGCTCTCTCTATCTCTCTGTCTGTCTGTGTGTGTGTGTGTATGTGTGTATGTGTGTATGTGTGTATGTATATGTGTATGTGTGTATGTATGTATGTATGCATGTATGTATGTATGTGTGTGTGTGTGTGTGTGTGTGTCTCTCTCTCGGTCTCTCGGTCTCTCTCC